>JTDE01022235.1:58978-85369 GCA_014338405.1 Paragonimus skrjabini miyazakii
GTTTCCTTGAAACTGTCACGTACTGCTGAAACACAGTCACGTGATTCTGACGAGTTTGGAAATAATCCGTAGTCTGGCGAACAAACACGAACATCTGTATGGTTCTTCACTCAGACGAGGACACGTTACGCATAGATAGAAATGAGGTGTTAGTCTAACTACACAGTTCTAGAATAAAACTTATACGGAGAAATTACCGAGAATCTGTATGCGTGCGTAAATTTTGCGAACACCATAGTCATCCAGACCACAACATTAGAAGACCATCTAGTAGGTATTCAAGGTTGCAGATACAGCGAATCAACCACGAAATTGTTTTGTTTCTGTATAGCGCGTTTTCGTTGAACCACAGTCTCCAGACAGAGAGTGAACAGGCTTTGTTGTTTGTCATGCAACCATATTGTGTAACGTAATATAGGCTTAGTGTTTTGACTTGTGTATTACTGACCACGTTCAGTGGGGATTCTGAAATCTAATTGCCACCAAGTTGATTGGTTCAATCTCTTTCAATCCAAGATGTGAGATAAAAACGCAAACTAACATCAAATACCGCAGCGTACTTCAAATACTGCAATAACACAGCCATTGTCCTTGAGATGTTCAAGATAACAGTTGAAACAGCCTTACTGTCCCGGTTGCCATTTTTTCTACGCAGACAACACAACGTAATATACTGGCATAGTAAATGAGTTTGTGTGAAATATTTCAGTCCTTTTATACAATACAGGACTAGCACAGCCCTCAGAAGTAGTGATTCTTTTAGTCAGGCTGTTTAGTATTGGTACTAACCCCAAGAAAACTGCCATATCGATCGTTTTGTTTTGGTGACTGTTTATCACCGTCTTCCTCATTGCGTGTAACACTCACAGAAAGCAGACAGAAAAATACTCATTATCTATATTTGGTTATTATAAGTTACAGTACATTCGAAATCGTGTTACTCAGTTCGTCACGGTAAACTGTCTAGGTGGACAACCATCTCACTCCGTCAGTCGAAGTGTTATGCACCTACAACCGACCACTTGAAACTAGCCGTTCTAGTGGCTGTTCAGAAATGACCTTGAACACTAGGTCTCATATGATACAACTCCATACCAATTTGTACCAATGAAGAGCATGGTTTTGAGTACTTGCTCAATTCATCGATCAGGAACAACTTTGTAGGCCATCTCCAACACTTAACTGAGGCCACTGAGTTCAACTAAGCATTATGATTATTCGACTTTTAGTCAAGGTGTCTGCGAGAGTTTTTGGGGAAGTTTAATTGAATACTATACTGGTCAGAAACGGGAAGTAATTTGGTTATTCATTTTGAACCGCTCAGACGACATCACGCAAAATGACTGGTCGTCATTCATAAGTCAATGACCTTTTCCAGCGCATCAAAGAAGAGGTTACGGTACTTCAACTTTAATTGCTAATAACACTATTCCTCTATAACCTTCTCCATGTGTGTAACTCACTCCTCATACATTTTTAATACCTCTGTAGCCCTGAGCAGTATGCGAAAATCCATAGGCTATCAGACAGATTTACGCTATTTTTGTATATATTAGCTATTAAATGATTTCCACCCTCTGAACTGACAAAATCTCCATATTTTAGTAGCATTCCAGAACAAACTCGGCTTAATCGTGGATGATGGTCTGCTGTTGTAACGTTGCTAAACTGGAACGGCTTCTACATTGAAGAATATACAGACAGACACCACAAACTGTTTTTAGCGGAACCAGGGTAGATTAACTCCAGCTAGTCAAAATTGCATTCGGCTACCACGTCCAGTTTACTTGCAAAGGATTGGCGATGAAAGCAACTTGTTCCAAAGTTTGTTGGATTTAAACAACCTTTCTGCTCAATTCAGGGTCGTAGAAAGCAATAGCAAATTGGTCAACTGAAACATAACATGATTGTCAACAACAGTCACTGCTAATGTGAATACTGCTGTTTCTGTGTGAATAGGGTAGTGTTTCTTCAATAACTTAAGATGGCGACCGAACATTGAAATATGTGTTCAGTGCATACTAATATCACCACGACATTAGGACCACACACTTGTTCTCCCACACACCAAATATTTGGGCCCAACGCTCCATTAACGAATACATATCGCCCGCTCTCTCCTTGGAGATTTGTATTTTGTCTTGGTGATAGCTGTGGTATAGCTGTGACCATGCATATTTGCTATGTGAAGACATGACCGTTTTCCTTCATTGTTCAAAATTCATCGGATTACATAAATCTATAACGATGACCTTAATAGTTAGTCAGTTAACTGGAGACATCTAAACAAAAATTATAGTATTGAGGTTGGCATATTGTTTAGGCGTTGTCTGCTCGTATCATGACTAGTCCTCACTCAGACCTTACCCAATTTTGGTTCATACTAAAACTGTAATCATATAACACGTACTTTACTTGGAAGTAAAATTCACTCAAAACTCGAAGTAGTTAAGTCACGCGAGAAAACCAGCGAAAGCATTGTAAGTATGGACTCAACACCTTTTGATTAGCTGGGCTGGTTTCCAATTTTCGATATTAGTTTGGTTAATTGGACATTATGTGCCTTCAATTTCCATATATTGGCTAGCTCTTACTACCAAGTAAGTCAATCAATCTATCGTGTTCGGTGACTGCAGATTCATTGCTATGTTCACGTTACAACATCCGGTAGCGAGAGCAAACCAGTTGCCCTGGTTGTTCCAGTACAGTTTTGAACAGCACTCAGCACATCAGCGGTCTCGTTTCTCACATGCCAAAAAATGCCTATCAGAAGAGGTGCTAGAAACAAAAAGACAGTGATAGATCCACTCGTAAATGTTAGTGAAAAGTCAAAATTGAAACGAATATTCAAAACCACTGCAGGTGTTTCCTGTTGTACTTTCTCTTATTGCTGTTAGCTTATGATGACCGTTTCTCGGTCGTATTTTCTAACAGTGATCAATATGTGTTGCCTGTTGTGTATCACTTTTAGTCCATACACATAAAACAAGTGTAAACACGCGTAATGAGGTGATTTACTGGAGCGTACAGGCTGAAACTAACGAGCAGGTGTGTTCGTCTCAAGGGTTGATACAAAATCCATTACACTTTGCCTTTCAGCCAATCTGCTTTACTACTCATCAGTAATCCAAAATATCGCTTAGCAGGTTAAATGAGGTCAGAGATTCCAACCCATCTACGTAGTCCTAATCGCAGGGTTATCGACTGGAGTTAACAGAACATTTACTGTGTCCCTTATCGAGACAATCCGTCAACCCGATCATCATTCACAAGCGAAAGTGGTTGAGCGTTTGCATATGATAATTCGGTCGTGCCTAGTGTGAGGTCAACAGCACGGTGGTAAACATGGTTGCCTCATAAAAGCGTGGCCGGAGTTCTAGTTCCGGTCGTGACGAGCTCTAATGAGAGGGAAACTCGAGTCTAGTGCTTCTTTTTGAAAGAGGCCGACAGGAATGCCTAAGGTAATCCGAAAACCACGAGCAATTGTGGATGGTTTTTAACTTAAAATTGACTCACAACAGTCGTGGCACAAGTTGTCTGGGAATTACGCCCATCCACCTGAACCAGTTGCGTCCTTTGAATTGCATGCCAAGACCAGAGTTGTTGACGGGATTTTTGTTTATTGCACAGTCACTGGCTAACTAGGAAGGAAAATGTTTAAGGGTCTGATGAAACGTCTTAGATGCAGGTTTCCGAAGACAACAGTAAGTAGCTGGGTCATTACATCTCCCCTGCTGTCAATAAGCTCAAAAAAAAGAATCCTTTTTCAGAAGTTCAAGTATGAGTAATTATTCACTTGTCGTTTTGCCCTGGACGACAATTAGCTTGCCCAAACCGACCACAGAACATAATTCGGAAAACACGTGACCAACTTGACCAACCCCAGCGTTAACGTGGTCGTTGTTCGCCTGCCCCATACTGACTATTCAGTAGACCCCACTAAGGTCTCCGCCCAAGTTAACGAACTTTCAATTAAGCGCCCCACAACGTTGTCAGAAAGCGGGTGCTAGTTGTAGCTGAGCCAATCGCGATTTGATAGGGCCGACCGATCACTTATTTTCTGAATGTGTTCTATAGTTACCGTGACCAAAGACCACACCACTAATTTCCATGTCCACCCAAATTTATATCCCTAGCTCTATGGGAGTATTAGTGCATGTGGGACGCCAAAACTCTTATCGACAGTGACGGTGACCTCCCATTCTAGTTGATGGACCATAGTTATTTAAAATGTTACAAAACATATGACTTTATACCTCTCTGATGTTGTGTGCTGTTCTAAATTCGTTGAAGATATACCACACTACCAATCTACTGTTGACATCAAATCACAATACATGTCTTCATAACCTTTAAGACTAAGGGGCATTGATCGAGAGGTAAATGATGTGGTATTCGTACAACTTAGAATGGTGAGTGAAACTTATAAAAATTTCTACTTACGGCAGCTGGAGTTGGGGCAAGAAGATCCTTTGAGGCAAATGTGCTCATATCTCCTCAATTTGGCACTGTAAACAATACAACTGTGAAGTAGGAAAACTAATTTTCTGTTATATCCAACCCGATCAATATGTCTAGTTTGATTGATTCACAGAGACAAAGTGGTTGTTCGTGAAATGTTTAAAAAAAATTGTGCATTACCAAGGTCGTGCTGTCTATGCCACCGTATTAGCAGTAGTTGCGTTTTTGATGAATTCACATGCACCTGCCTGTGGTTTCAAAATTGCAGACAACCAATATCTACCACATTTGTATGTATGTACATGCGCGTACGTGTTATTACGGCACGCAGACGTCTGTTCAAACACATTTGGAGAAAACAATGACACAGTAGAAATTTGTATTCACATTCCTAAGAGGTATTCACTGTGTGTGCACGTGTGCTTGGTGTGTCAATGTGACCTGAGCTCATATCAGCTCAGGTCACACAAGCTTAACCCGATCGCACCTGCTGTATGGACTAAGTAGCCGTTCACGTGATCATCGGTCCTTAAGTGGTTTAGCGGTGCTTTGCACTGTAGCATCGTGGACCGACGACCCATTAATCTCAGTGAGTTCCTCATTACTTTCGGTTACCTGTAAGCACCTACTGGTCTTCCTGTCGCGGCCGAGTCTGTCCGGCTGTTCCTTGTTTTCGACCAGTAGACATCGATTTTGGACAGGCGTTAATTGTTTTCAGCCACTTCTATCCTACGAGCGCTGATGGTAATCGTTTTCCCAAAGTCTTCGCAACTGAATGCAGTAAGCGAGTATGATCGACGATTGACAGCCTTCCCGTTAGAACATAATTATATGGTAGTTTGTACGGAAAGTGTAGTAGCGCGTTTTACGGGAAAAAATATTTACTACAGTATCAGTGATGAGGACAAAACGGTAATTATAAGCATTGCGATCAAAAGAAGATGCTGATTGAAGTACGATCTCAAAAGTCACAAAAATTATCAGTGATCTTTGATTTTACGATTTTTGAACAAACTCAAGAACAAGATACTCTCCTCTAAGGCACAATTTCGTCATCGTAGGCCTTCTAAAGACCTATCATATTACGTTACCCAATAGATTGTAGAGTGGTACTGATCTAACTGCGTGAATATCACACAGGGCAGATTGTGAACCGTACGTGCTAAGTCAGGTTATATCGGACATAACAACAATTCAGATGAATTTTCCATTAAAATTTCTCAAAAGAACTTGTTACATTGAGCCTGGGGGTAACTTTAGATGTTATTCGTAATTCACACTGTTTTTCGTGAAAATCATTCAGTAAGCGGTCATATTAGCACCTCGGCTTGGCATGGAAGCTCTTGGCATCCCAGTGGAAATGCGAGAGATACACCGAAATCAGTGTTTTCAATATGTGCCAAGGGAGAACACTCATTTAGTCAGTGAAGACCATTACACTTGAGAAGGTTCAAGTATTTTTGGAGTGGGCAATGAACTCGTGAAAGTTCTAGATTGGTAATGGATAATCAAGCAGAATTTACGAACAGTACGGAATGAATGCAATTCGAATGATAGCGCACAACACAATATAGCCTTACTTTCACTTACACCTCGGTTGTTTGTTTGCAAGGTGTAGGCGCCTTGATGGTATATGTTTGAATATAAACGTAGCTACTTTTAGCAGTTAGGTCTCCTCACCTTTTCTTTTTTCTCCTTCTCTCATACATAGGGTTTTCTTCTTTTTCGTGGTTGTGTGGTAGTTAAGCATCAGTGTGAACCACTGATGTTTTTGCTTTCTATGATGATGATGATGATGACTCACTAAAGTGAAACCTTGCATACCTCATCACATTGATTAATCAAACTGTCACATTCAGATGTTGGCAACTGATATGTCTGATTTACAGGTTATTCAACAATCCACTGAAAGCGTGTCAACGAATATTAGTAAAACAATATCACAAAAACATCAAACAATACACAATACTAAGACGAGTATTTTAACTCACCCTCGCCCTGGTTGAGGTTATTTTCAATAAAACTGGGAGTATTTTACAGCCAACTATTCAAAAGAAATTGCACATTGAAACTTCCGGTTTGTTATCGTTCATGTTATGTATAAATGGTTTTGCTACCATGCTCGGAAACATCCATATTGTCAATTATAATCACAGATAATTTCAACCAAACAATAAACCACTTGATAATCCGAGCTGAAGTAACTACCAGCAAATGGAAATTATCAATATGTGTAATTTCACTGTACACTACACTGATCCCTTATTCAAAAACAGTCGGATTACAGTTGTTCATCTATACGTTCATTGTTCATTGGTGACATACAGTTCACTTGACTGTGACTGGCGTACCTGATAAAAGCAATGTGTCTGTGGCGGTACAGATGCCAGAAGTGACAGTAATTCCCGATGTTCGTTATTCCAATTTTGCTGACTGGGTACAAAACGAGGATTTCGTTACGCATCTATAAATGCCTCTTAGTTCTGAGACTCAACATGTTGTAGGCAGTCCCGATCGGATTTAACACAAACGCACGAGGCGTCAATGCCAACGGTTAGCTATTTCTACATCATTCTTTAAAATCAAACGCACTTTTTAACCCAAGATGCCGAGATACTTTGCCGTTTATCAAAAAAATTTGTGTTATAGATTTATTGGTCTTCAGCTGACTTTAACGAAAACACAGTGATTCATTGTTAAACTAGACTCCTGTCCTCGTAGTAGTCACTAAAGCATCAACAAACCCAGATATGAATTATCAGAAAATACGCGTGGTTACTCACGCTGTCGGGCAGATAATGGGTGTGACTGACGCTCGGTCGACACCAATCGAACACAGATTGCGAATAGCATCAGCACTCGTTACTTAGCACCAATCAAGTAGTTTTCGGACTAGACAATACCACTGGTAGCCTACACAGTTGTGGAAGTATTTCTGCGCAATCGGCCGAATGGTCAGTTGTGACGTCAGTCTGAACGAGTGGGGTGAATGAGATAATGACAAATAACTGATGTTGTCACATTCGAATTGGCAACCGCTCGGCCTGCCCAGGTAATGTGCCCGGAATGGCTATCATGCACTGCAAACTAATTCCTCTGGTCTACACTATTTCCATGGATGCAAGCCATTACTTACAATAAGACGATTGGGTGTTCATAACCCCTACGGTATACGATATACTGTCTAGAAATAGTAATCGACAGCCTTCTAGTGATATTTGCTTCAGCCAAGCAGGATCCAAATTATGTGCTGTACACAATTGCGACCGCTTGCGTTGTCCTACGTATCCCCATCTGACTTCACTTTCGAGATGAAACTTATCAGCGGATGTGCTCAGTTGAATTCCTGTAAAATATCAGCAACGTTGACAGATGAATCTGTGATAACGAATACATCGTCAACATAACACCTGTAGAAAATCATTTAATTTATAACAGTGCTCAGCATCGTTCGTTCCAGACTTGTCCATAAAAATATCTGCCAGTAATGGTCTTAATTGTGATCCCATTGCCATTTCGTCAATTTGTTTATAAATGTCGCCAGTAAAAATAAACTACACATTGTGGGTGCGGTTGAGAAGCAACTCTTTCAAGTGCGCTTTTGGCAAGCCGACAGGAATGTTGTCGCTCGATAACAGTCCCCACATTCAGGAACAGGGTCAGGAGCTCTGACAAGAGCTATAGGAGTAATAGCTTGATCCAAAACATAACTGAGGCTCTGACAGTCATTATACATCATCCACTCACTGTGTTTCGGGAGGCAGACATTAGGGATAAACTGGCAGGACTTTGTCTTGGACAAGTGTGTATTGAGCAGATTTTATACCTTCGTCAAATTGCGGGGATACTTCTTACGTGCCGCCAGCCAACGATTGTTGTATTTCTAGACTACAAAGGTTTGTTCATTCCAGTCAATCGACTGCACTTTCCGTGTCACTCAAAGGCAAGGAATAACTTTTGAACATTCTGTCGGTGTTTTACTACCATATGGCAGCTCAGGTTAGGGTTTACGGTGAAGTGTCTGACAGTTTCAGCACTAAGAATGACGTACGTCAAGCCTATTCACTCTCGCTGTTTTTTGTTCCATTTTATCGTAAACGAAATAATAGGGGACTGTCTATGGCTGTCAAAAGATGTCGGCGTGCAATATCAATCTGGTGGATGGCTAATTGATCCAGATTATTTTCATGACAAGGTGTTGATATATGACAATTTGCAAGCAGTATGGCAATTATGGACGTTATTTCGCTCTCTGCTAATTGCTTCGAAATGCGCTTTGCAGGTTCAGTGGGAGCAGTGCTTCTACAAGACTGTTGTGGTAATAGGTTCATAAGTTGTTACAGGAGGCAGACTGATCTTTGATTGTGCGTTTCTGCATCTGTACTGGTCAGTGAAAAATTGTGTTGGACGATTTATGGGTAGAAGGAAAGAGTGAATGAAACCAAATTCAGTGCAGCTGTTGGCTGTGATCATTTCAGCAATGAACAATTAAACGCACTGAAGTAACACTCAATCAGTCATGCGTGGTTATTAATTTGTGAGATTGAGCTAGTATGGCAGTTGGGAAGATCGTAGCGCCGGTTGTCTCTCACGTATGTTCCCGTCGAGTAATATTTTAAAACTGTCAGCTGATTCAGCCGTGACCACAGAGTCGGAGAATGCGTTCGAATGTGAACAGATCCTGGCTATGAAGCAGTCCCGTCCGTAATGTAGGCTGGCTATTTCACTACTTAATTTCATTGAGTGACCCGTGAAACTTTCATTCTTGTTTAGTATGAGCGGATGTGCCATTGAATGACTCGGGGTGTGTAGTATCTCGTAGACAGAATTAGGTATCCTCTGAGATATCTGTAATTCATTGATAATTCACCTCACTATACCAGCCTTTCCGAATAATGACCTGTCTTTGAACATTTTCAGTAAGTATAAAATCTTTCCTCAGATAAGGAAGATAAGCCTGTATTTTCTGTCCCTGGTGTGGACAGACTATGGGGCGAACAAATCGGAAGATATTTCAGGGTGGAAGGTCCCACAGTTCCTTGAGGGATTCAGGATTGTTTGTGCCTTTTTAGTCAAACTGTGTGCCACTAAGGTCCATACGTTTCGTTTACATGCTGACACAAATAGCCTTGTGTCATCAAGTTAATTTTCAGCATAATTTTGATGGCGGATGTGCATGACTTTACAACTGTTGACCTTGAACGGCAAGTTATTTTCAATGGGCCACCTGTTTAAGCAGTCAGATTCCTTTTATGGAGTCAATACATCTTTCAAGTATGTTAGAACTCGCCAGATATGTGTCATCGATGTAGACCAGCATCGGCAATTTGACCATACCTGGTAGTTCAAAAACAAAACGAATGAATAACAGGGGTTCTAAGAGTGATCCCTGCGGAACGCTGCTGTTGGTTGGGAACAACCGAAAAGCTGTCCGTTCAACTTGATTTTGAACCTACTTTCAGTCAGCTAATCCTCTAGTCAGGTGAGTAAGCGCTCCTCAAGTCGATACCTATTCAGTTCCTTCACAAAGAAGGAGTGACCAACTCTGCCAAAGGCTTTGAAAAGTCAACATAACCCACAGCTACGATCGGTCCTGCGTCAGTCAAGTTGCCACACATGTGCTCGAAAGTCTCAAGTGATTTACAGCTATACACACTCAGGTACAGTTTACCTCACGTTTTGGCCGCCTCTGCATCTGTATCATAAAATCCACTGGAGATTTGTAGTTATGAAATGCTAACCATAATCAATTTGTGTGCTGCGACTTCGTTGTAGAAAAGATTAGGAGTCATCTTCAACTTTTCGGCAACACCAAATTAATAACAAGACCAGTCCCTTTTGACAGCAGCAGTGCAACGATTGTGCTAAATGATACTCGATAAAATTTGTTTATTTGTTCTAGTTGGTACCTGTTCCAAGCTAAATGTTCCAGCGTAATGAAACGTTTGGTTCTACTCCGTAGGCGTCCCAGCTTTCTACTAAGCAGGCAGCACTTTACTAGAACATGGTCGTTAATGGCCGCGGAAATTTCTTCAACGATGAGCAGGTAGCGCTCATCTAGATTAGTGTGTTGTAGCAGCCAGGTCAACTTTGCTAAGCTGTATCTACATTCTATCAAAATGTGCTTCATGATAGGCTCTTGGACATGCATTTTGGAGAGTACATCGTCTAGTTACGTGCAGATAGCCGGATTCAATCATCCCATTATCCTTACGATTGAGTGAAGCTGTAACATTTAGATTGCTTATCATATTAAGTTCTTTGATAAGAATGTAATGAAAACAAGACGTTGCTTGGCCCACCCGTCACTTTGTACGGCCCTGAACTTCCATTACTACCTCGAACAAATATCCGACGAAGAGAGCGTTGTGCATGTCCGTATCGGCATTCCTGTGTGCAGGAGGTAGTCGGTAAATAACACCAGTCAAACAAGTGAATTCTGAGTAAAGTTAACGACTTCCTGGGCTGATTCCAAAAGATGTATTGGTATCCTGTCATGAATACTTGATGTCTTTAGGTGCAATCCCAAATAAGAAGCTACACCACACCTCTCACCAAATTTCTGATCAATGCAAAAGGTCGTCTGGTCGGAAAAGGAAAATTCACCATTCCGCGCTTCTTCACACCAGGTCTCCGCAATGCCTACTGATGGTGGGTTTCATCAGGAACAGAAATCGCAAGTTCGTTAAGTTTATTTGAGTAGGGCCTTCTTGGCGTAAAAACAGTACAAAAAGACAGCTTCATTGTTTATGTCATATATAACAAACGAATCTACTCAAGGAGACTGGTCGAATCAGAAGGGCTGAGAAGGTGTGCTGCAGTGTACTCTGAGTTCGTCATTCCAATAGGGAATAGCGGCGGGCCGGGGAATTTCGAATCTCTAGACTGAATTTAGCATGTGCAGGAAGATCGTTTGGGACAGTATTACGAGCAATAACACTGGGTTTTTTGACGATATAATTGTATCCACTCTGATCTGATGTTTCTTGATCTGTCAAAGTGGTACCTCAACCCAACAGTCAACTAAGAGTCGGCTGCCGACCAACATGCGTACGCCTGTTTCTCCATTGCTTCTGGTAAGAAGGTTATTCTCAGAAGCCGCGGGACAATCAGCGAGACTAAGCATGCCGGCAAGGACAGACAACTTAAGTCTGTGTTAGATCAGACAGACCAGTAAATGATGTTAGGAATCTCCACTGGTCCAGGTCATGCGCTGACTGAGTAACGACATCAGGGCTTTCTGTGGTAGCCACATTGTGCAGAATAATGCTCCCACATCTATGTTCATCAACTCCTTAAACCTCAGACGACTCGCGATGGTGTGTGCATTTATCTCGGTTAGAACTTATCCTAATCGAATTCTCACTTCCTACTGCTGTTAACTGGTTGCAGTGCCACTGATTTCACGGAGTCTGCATGAAGAATAACGCGCGGCCGGTTCGGCAAGAGGGCGTAATGATGAGCAGAGCTCTTTAGTAGTCTCTGAAGTAGTTCTGGGGTGATATCAGGAAAACCCGGCTCTTTGGAAAATCTTGAAAATTCCTCTTTTATATCCCACTTAACCGACTGCCACAGTTGAACTACTTTCAGGCAGACTGAACACAAGTATAAACCGACACACAACATTGGTTGGTTGGGCTGGTACCTGTGTCCACGGAGTTTACTTCACCATGTCCGTCAACGTGAATAGACCGGATTTTTCCTAGCCCCTTTTCGTTCACTTGAATAGATGGGTCTGCCCCAGTCGCACGAATGTCTTAGATTTAGGGCAATTCAATAGTAATTTTAGATAGTGAAGTTTTCGAGATTATTTACCTGCATGCGATCCTTGGAATTTGCATTGGCGGCGGCGGAGCTATCGAAAATGAAACAGAAGCTCATATCTCTAGGACTGGGACGCTAGTCGCTAATCTAGAACACCTCTGGCAACAGAGAGACAACAGTCTGAGGCTTGGGGTTCAAGTATATAGGGCGACAGTGAGGACCGTATTACTGCACGACTGTGAAACTTCTTTGCTCAGGGTAGAAGACCTGAACCGTCTTCAGATATGTGACTACCGATGTTTGCGTTCGATCGCCTGTATAGGGTGTCACCAATGAGTAAGCAACGAAGAGGTTAGAAGGCGGGTATTAAGTAGTGATTGGCAAACGAGTTCTTTCATTCACTCCTTATACTTGCACCGACTTAGATGGCTAGGTCATTTACTAAGGATGCCAGCTAGTCGTCTGCCATATCAAACACTGTTTGCCGATGCTGCGGCCGATTGACGTAAGCTGCAAGGTGGACAGATGATGACCTGGCGTAGAAAAATGAAATTGCTTACGAAGGAATTGACCAGTGTAGATCGAGTTCGTCTGTGAAATGTGAAATGAGTGCATTTAGTGTTGCGAGGCAGTGAAAGCCGTAAGGAAGCTGTCTTGTTGATGACGTGTTGTGGTTTGGCGGTTTTGTAGCAGGATGTATGCAACATGATAGTCAATGTTTTAAAAGTAAACATAGTTGTTGTGATAAGTCGGTTCAACCCATTTTTGTTCTTTTTCCTGTTCAGGTTTTTCTTCTTCACAGTTTTATGTCAGTTAATCAGTAACAGAAACCAATGGTGTATTTGCTATCTTGATGATAATGTTGATGACGAAAATGAAAAAAACGAAGGTAACCAAAAAATTGCTAGTTCCGTAGTTCTCAGTTATCTCACCACCTGTTCACACCAAGAACGTCGGCAACACAACCCAAGTATCTAACATTGGGTTAACAACTCAGGAGTGCATGTTAGCTTTTGTCTCACGTGCTTCCCATGAGATCCTACTCTCCCCATTCTGGGACTGTGGTCCATATCTGACTGTTTGTATGCCATCTACAAAACGGCTGGTCGAATTTAGCCTATATGCATAAGAAAGGGAATCAACCAAGAGATGTAAGAACTAACGTCCTTTCATAAATACATTTAATTCCGTTTAGCAAACCAGTGGTCCCAAATAGCACACTTGTGCTTGTCGATTGTTTGGGTCTCAAAAATAGATCACTTTGCAGTGTAGACTGTATGTCAAAAGCCGTTCACTGCCCCTTGCGGTGAACGTATAAAAAATGAAGCCTGTATCGACCCATCTTTCCGTCGATGATGAAATCATGTGACCATCATTCACGAACATCCCAAATAACGGTGTGAGCTTTGGGAACGAACAGAATCTATTGAGAACGATAATCACAAACATATAGGAATACATCCTGCATTATGCCAGACTGATTTTGACAAATCCTTGGAGAATTAACAGTCCCTCATTTCACCAATCTGTGTAGCCTTTACCCAGAAACACTACTGATGGAAGATGGAAGCATATTTAACACACTTCAAGAACAACCGTGGTAGCTTGTGACTGTAAACTGAACGCGTATTCGAGATACCATTGCTGTTCAGTCTAAACATAGTGCCTGTGATGCGTTTTATTAATAGATTGGAGTTCGCGCAAACTGTCAATCAATCAAACTTCGGTATCATTCCACGACAGTCACAGTAAGTCCTTGTTTTACGTTTAGGCCTAAACAACAATAGTGATTGGAAAACACACCAGTTGGTATAATTAGTATTCCCCACAAGCTACATAACTCCGAATGAGCAAAAAAAGACAGCTGAGTAGTTAATGCTACATTTCTAGGTTTTGGAACCCAGGAATTCCATGCTACAATACAACGTACTTGAGTTAGGAATCTGGTGTTTTGAATTTACGTTGTTTGATGGATAGAACACTGTCAGAATGAGTTTTAGATTTTGTAACAAAACATGATGATTCTTTTTGTCATTCTGTGACGTATGAACTTCTTTCGCTCAGTTTACTGTCAAATCAGGAGATGGAGAATGTTCCGCTCTTATTTACATTGTCAGCTACTACATGCCAACCTCCATCCTACTTCTCGCATTTACCGTCTATTCTCTTCTGTTGTTCACAACTTGTAGCAGTTAATCTTGTGTGTGATGTTAAACAATGGCGTATTTGACTCAGATGACTGATATTAATTAATGTAATATTCCTGTTTTTAATAAGAATTTAATAACTGGTGGTCCAACTTATTGATCACATTACCTGTAGTGATATTACAACTATATGCCCACCCAGGTTAATGGACAGTTTAAGAGAAATCATAAATTATTGATTTGTTGCCCGATGTACCTAGCATTGTCGACAGCCTCGCCAATGCTAGCCGGTTGGCTTGCGTTCAAACTCATCATCATCATCATCATCATCATCATCATCATCATCATCATCATCATCATCATCATCATCATCATCATCATCATCGGCAGCAACACATCAGTGGTTCACACTGATGGTTAACTACCACACAACCACGAAGAAGAAGAAAGCAAACCCTGTATAAGGAGAGAGGAAAAGAAATAGAAGGCGAGGGGAAGGGACCTAACTACTAAAAGTGGCCATGTCTATATTCAAACATACAAAATGAAGGTGCCTACACTTTACAAACAAACAACCGAACTGTAGGTGAAAGTAAGGCGTCATCAGCAAGACAGCTTCCTTATGGATTTCACTGCCCCGCATCATTAACTGCATTCACTTCAAAGACAACTTTGCCAAACAACGACAACTTTCACACCACTGAGCTCGGTTAGCCGCCGTCTCACTTAACATCTCAAGCCACCGACTCTGTGAGTAGCGAGGATTCCAGCTCGGTTGATGTGATTGCAGAGCAGAAATCTTGTTCACGCAACGCGTATGCAATGAACCGTGTTCAACTGTTAAGAAATCCTGATCTTCCGTATATCACAAACCCCGTACTCAGGGCTCCGGAAACCTCAAATGAAGAAGTTTTAAAATAATCTTCCAAAAAAGAAAAACGCCAACGTGTAGTTGTTAGAGATTTAATAGGCGCCATATATAATCATACAACGAAATAACTCAAATAGAAATCCTTACACAGCCCAGTTCATAAAAATATGCTTCGTTCAAGACTGGCCAAGTAAGACCTGTTTACCACATGAACTTTCAGCTATCTTACTAAAACTTTCATCAACAGTTGGTTACAGATGAAGAATATGTACTGCTGACGAATTCACACATTCATCATCATCATCATTATCATCATCACTCTCAGTACGATCAGTATTTCCAGTTACAAAAAACGGTGTGACAAAACTGCAGCTCGCATGCTTGTAGTCAGTCTAATTTACCAACCGATCAGATGAGTTCAGTGAGGTACCAGAACATTGAGTTTGTTGGTGTGAATATTGTCGATGTTTGAATCAATTATCTATGGAGTGATGACAATCAGTATACATTGATACGTAGATGTATATATATATATATAAATATAAAGAAAATATCCGGAGTGAAACGATTCTGTGCATATTTCTTCACCATCGTCGAATAATGCTGAAATTTTTCACTATCGGCACAATAATCAATACCGCACAACAACCGTCTTGACTACATATTCGTTCCATAACATCGCTGACCGTAGCCAAACACGTCTGTTGTGTGAACCGTGCAGCGGTGAAATAGTGTATCGGTTCGTTAGCTGATTTACAAATATTTGGTACCTGGCAGCCGACAACACTACACTTATTAGTTTGAAACTATACAGAGCAATTCCATTGGTTGATTCCTTCAGACTGTTTCATAAAACCACCATTCCAACCAGACATTGCTTCATATCTTATCCGAACTCCGTGCGACCTTGAGTTAGGTCTGGTGATTCAATCACGTGATAGGTAAGGCAACAATCCCAATGCTTCTTATATCTTCCCTGCAACAGCCCACTGAGCCCAATGACCAGTTCCAAAAGACATCCTGTCCTGGATGAGGAGAAGCAAAATGATAGAACTGACTCGGAAAGTTTGGCGAAGTTGGGCTCTCATATCTCGCGATCGGAACATGATGAAGACAGCGAGAAACTACTGGGTAAACGCGACCAGTGGAAACGTCGGTTCGATTTTCTATTGGCCTGTATTGGACTATCTGTCGGACTGGGCAATGTATGGCGGTTTCCCTATTTGTGTTATAAAAACGGCGGAGGTAAATCGTGGTTTTTACTATTCTATAATATATATCACTATTACTTTATGTATGATTACGTTAATCACAGACAGAATATCAGTCATTTTTGAATTTGTTATTTTTGGAATTACACTAAGTGACTGTGTTGTGAACGTGGCAGAAAATTTGATTCATTCAAATATTTCAATTGAACTGTGACAAGTTCTTTTAAACCGGAATTTTTATTGAGCAACTACAATCAAAAACTTGGAGTATACAACCGAATCCAATTGAGTCAAGTAATGGAGCATATATTTTGAGTGTCATCACAAATGTCAAGTTAGCATATGTATGCGTATAGTAAAAACGATGTATAAAACAAAGTCTGTTTAGTTATATTTCAGTATCATGTAACACAATAATAAGCGTGTTATGTGTCAGAACTTCGAACAAGTTTTATGAATTTCAACGCTCCCCTTGTCATGTCGCACAAGCAAGAGTAAACTAGAAGCAGTAAGCTGGTGGTCATTGCAAAAGAGGAAAAAAGATGTAGATAACGATAGACTGCTGCGTAGGATGTTACATTCTCATATATGGATGTACACAATGTTGCCTAGAGCAGTTTATTGTAAAACTTTGTTTTCCGTTTAACCATGTTACAGTTTGATCTGATATTCACCGCTTACTATAAATTACGTGAATAATTTTGCTAGGTTTAATACAAACAAATAACGTAAAAATATATGCATATATGTCACACAAATCGATTGAATAATGGAGATGAATGGCTGACTGAAATTAAAACGATCTGACTGAATGCCAACATCCATGTTTGGTCAACTTGACCATTAGATTTAATGATCAGGAAAGGCATTTAACGGAAGAGCTGTTCAGAACAGAAATTTGTAAACACCTGAACTCTAATTCATCAAGCTAGATGTTGATCACACTGCTTAATTTGAAATAGGATCTAACTGGTTCATATCAGACTGGCCAAAAATATCTAGAAAAGCGTCCAGAACGTGCAAGGTTCTTCCACTCAATTTTAGTTGGTCGGTTAGTTGAACGCATCACACGAAGCCAAAGGCCAAGCCGAACAATTTCGTCCGGCACTCATCAATGTTTATTCTGTTAGTTATACGGCGTAATTATGCTTTTTCTTCCTCCATGATAACCCCGTGCAGGAACGTTTCTAATTCCCTATTTCGTCAGCGTGTTCGCCGCTGGATTGCCCGTTTTCTTGCTGGAAGTCACATTGGGACAACTAACTTCACAGGGAGGTATCTCCGCGTGGAACATATGTCCACTGTTCACTGGTAAGTCTTGTGTCCGTCGTCGGGTTTGTGTGTCTGTGTGCGTGCACTAGCAATCCCACGTCTCGGGTTACCCATACATATTGCATGTCGGAACAAAACCCAGATGACCACTGAAGCGAATCGATTATCAAACAATTAACTATTCTTATTATACTTTGATTACAACTCAAGGTTGATCACAGCTTCACAGTGAGAAATAGCTACCAGTTGGCTTTTTGGAAGAATAGGAATAGGCCAAGGTTCCTCTTTGTTTGAGCTCACTGGTAGTGTACAATCTTGTTTCGACTTGGCGTTAGGCACCGATAGGTCGAACGTACTTTGCCATTGTCAGAAAAGCCTACCTTGACCTGAAGTGTGTCAATAAAGGTTGATGATATCTGACAGACTGCCCTCATAATTCTCATCCAGTCGGTTGCGCCGTAATTTAAGCAATAAATCTTGTGAATATCGTTATCCAATTCAAAGTAAGTTTGGCTACGTTCATGTTCGTCCACCAATTCACATGGACTTTCACTGAGATTATTTCACGATCTCCGGTGAAGGGATGTAAAAGGATGATTGTATGTTAGTTTCAGATTTCCGGTCAACTAAACACCAAAAATTACCGGTTACTCTTAAAAAGATCGTTCGCACATTGAGAGCCATTTCTTGAAATTCAATGTAAGCTGTCAGTTCAGAGCATCTTGAGTTTTAACTGATCGACAGTACGATCGTTTAAAAGCCATGTTCCTAAATAGAAAAATGACTCGTGGGCGATGCATTGATTGATCATCGAAAGGTTGCTATTTTTGGTGGTAAACCTGAAATATAGGTGGAAAAACAATGCCTGAAAAGTTCAGATTATTGAGTTGTGGGTAAGCATTTAAACATAACATAATTTTCAAAGTGGTCAAGACATGCCATGAAATATCAGTGTGCCTTGAAATACCTTTTAGAGTACAGTACAGTGGAATGGAAATGACAATGGCTAAAAGGCTCTTGGAAAAAAGCAAAAATGATTGGACATGGAACAAATTATATCCTTTAAAGCATTCAAAATATGCAATGTCATTTATGGAATATGTGTCATATAGTTCAGTACCTTTCGACAGATTCACAACAAACGGAAGCCCACATTCGTCAAACTCTTCTAATTTAGTAGATTGGCCATACCCTTTTGTTAGCAGTATAGTTAAAGTGATCTTCAGTTATACTGGTGTATCACCAAGCTAATTGTTTGAGAAAGCTTATATGTGCAATCTACCCTTCCCCTCCCGTCGGATTCTATGACACAGTGATATGTTTGGATAAATGAAACCAAATGCTAGTCTTCTTTGCCTGGCTTCGAAAGTTAACTGACAGAGAACAATCATGTGATTCCTATCGCTGAATTTTTATTTAGCCAAGATGTACAATTTTACAGTTAGATAGGTTTTAAATTAGTAAATCCGTCACACCATTTATCATTCATATTCTTTATTTTGAAGATTTCACCGTTTCGTGTTAGGGAGAACAGATCAAAAACGAGGTGCAAGCTGATATGTGGTACCTTAGTTTTAACTCCTTTCAAGCTGAATACAACTTAAGCAACTTCCAACAGGGTTAAAAATGTGTAAAGCTTGAAAGCCAAAACGACGTGCAATAGAGACTGTCCTTTAGAAGATTCTTGTCATAGTTGTTGTTACAACAGAATTTAAGGTAATCCGTATATTTACAGGATACACTTCAACAACTACTCGATGAATGACCATCTAAAATCAACTCAATAATGCAGGTAACACGTAGTTTCGTAGAAAACCAGAATCCTTTGCTGTAAAACAGGATTATGTATATTTATATATCTTAATCTGTGTTTTGTCTTTTTTTACATGGTAACGTCAAGAGCCATGGATGCAATTCACTTTGGTCTACTCAGTTTTATTTACTAGAAACACGCATGAGTTTACAATGTTTGACTAGAGTTGGAATTGATACTTTCTATCCACAGCTTGTTTACTAATTGATCCTGTTATATGCCCTATACTGGTTGAATTGTGTCAGTGGCGAGTCCCAGTAGCATCTGATCTATTCAACAAGCGTTCGTTTTGTTTCTTTGGATACGCTTCTCTACGCCACTATTGTGGTTGTTTATTAATAACCCGAGAAGTGGTTGGCCATTTTACGTTGGTGAACTGGGCTTGCCTTGCTCAGTTACTGTTCACTGTTTCGTTGACTAAACCAATGAATAAAATCAGGTGATAAAAATTAAGCCAAAGATTAATCCGTCTACTGGTGATGCCGTTACGACAGATTCTGGTAATACTAATAAGTAGTGTGGCAGATTTATGAATTTAGTTGAGGACCAACTGTGAAAGTCAGGGCTTCGGCTGGATTCGAACCAGCGACAGAAACACCATGCCTCAACGCGGCAAGCTCTCTACCAGCTGGGCTACGAAGCCACGCCAGGAGCTCGGAAACTTCACAGGGGGCAGTCGATCCCCTGGATCATTTGGTGGATTCCATATGAGGCAGTGGGACGGGTGGGTAACCGAGTCCAAATATGAAATTTCCGAGCTCCTGGCGTGGCTTCGTAGCTTGGCTGGTAGGACGCTTGCCGCGTTGAGGCATGGTGTTTCTGTCGCTGGTTCGAATCCAGCCAAAACCCTAATTTTTCACAGTTGGGTCTCATCTAGATTCTGGTAAATCGTGGACAAACCATGAAGACAAAGGTTTGTTAATAACAGACCAAACGGTTCAGATCATACTAGAAATTCAGCAACGTTCCCCTAGGATAGCTAGTTGGGCTAGATAGTTGTATAATTCTTGACTGACCACCCTATTATTGCTTGGGATGACTTGATAAGACCGAGTAGATTCTGACAAGTCGATGGTGCGCTGAGAATGACTCCAGTTTACGTAGCCCATCAGGAGTGGATAGTAGTCGAAGTATCTTAACCCGTTTTGCATATATCTTTTTTCAGATACTCAATAGGAACCGTGTCCATCATCACCACCTTTGAGATGAACATAACAACAAAACGGTATACTGACTAATGCCGACACCACATTCGACTTCTTAGTTACAGTTAGAGTTGAGGGACAAACTAAAGTCATTTGAAAAACAATTCTTGTATCCAGTTAATCCATCGTGAAACCAGCCTAGTATGACCAATAAAGTAGTTAACATAGCTGAAATAAAAAAAAGTTACATAAAATTACATTTGGTTCGGTTAAACGGCAACCGGTTGTACGTAGCCTACCAGTAAGAAACGCTTGAATCCCTCTGTAGCCTTTCTGTGTCTGACATACTATGCACTTTACGTCAGATTTTGGTCGCAGCTGGATGTAACCCGAACAGAACTATGAGATTTGTGGTTTACATGAAATCGTAAGCGGAGACTCCTGCTTAGAATCTTGTGAAATATAGCTAGCTGCAGAGTAACAGTCAGAAAGCACACTGTTCACTCCATTACTAAATTGTTGACTTTGGATATTATCCGTGTACCACAGGAATAAGAGTTAATTTATATCCTACCTAAAAATCTGTGCCCACTGTTAAGTGGACTATTGGGTCAAGGGATTTTGAAAATCACTGGAAACGGTTTGTAACTTGCTAGTACATTTTAAACCCATTCGAATTTCATGTTGATTGTCAGTCCAATGCAAACCGGGTACATACAACTGATCAGCGATCATGCTCAGCGATAATAGAGGCAATCGACAGTAATCCGATCAGCATGCAGTTGGCGAACTAGCTGAAGACACTCTTCTCATAAGGCTGTGAGGCTGTGTGTAATCTCGAGACTTTGGGAAGTATGCCATATCAGGTAGTTCGTGTGAACCACTCGCTAAAAGATCTCTACGACTCCTCATCGTATTTCACTAGTGTAAAACAGCATTCTCCTTAGACAAAATTCTAACAGAATAGTCAAAAACATTAATGCACACGATTTATGGCCTGGCGAATTTCATTATCAACAAATGCTTACTACAAACACAGGAGATATGGGACGCATGTGAAACTAAACATGTAGGTGAAACACACGACAGCGCTGTAAGATAATCAGTCATTATCTTGGTTACCGTGATAGCTCTAGGCTTCCACACGAGTCTTCCTGTAGGAAAAGGGGTGAACCCCAACGTTCCAGGGTAACTGTCAAAACACAACGCAACAACCTTGACTTATCAATTGCGTAATCTGTCGTGAATACTTTTGCAGATCCACCTGATGCTCGCTGTTCTAAAGGTGACTAGCGGCTGCTGATATCATCCGTCTGCGTGATAGTTGCAGTATCCACAAACGCTTGCCGTCCTGTATTTGCGCTATCTGTTGCCTCATTTACACTGGGATGTTTCGAGATCAGAAAAGTTTACAACTGTCCCTTTCACGCCGCTCTAGTCTACCAAGTTATTACATGAAAATTGGTAATACTTGTGGGAGCAGGTGAATGAAAACAATTGAAGTTTTAGTGGAGGTTTACTTTGACCATTTTAGTACTAACTGTTAAATGAGTTCGGAACCTGTAGATTTATTTTCAGAGAGCTTTAATAGTATTTGGAAAACGATGTGTTGTGTACACATAAATGTTTGAAGAACATCTATAACGTTCGTTCTGGGTGCATGTGATGCATCTGTCGATCTAGTTCACAAATATACTTGGATAATACACACCAAGAATGCTGGCAGGATATTGAAGAATATTGAAGACCGTAGGTTAAAACGGACACTGAACGGCTTGACCAGATCTAGCTGGCATATGGTTGACATAAGAGAAACAGAAGCACTAGTCGAACTCACCCATATCGTGTTTATGTCTCCCATTTGTTTACTTTATGAACATAAAACTTCATGGTTTAGTGAGGTGTGAGGTGTGTGAAAACTAGGTTTTAATGCACACAAACAAGCAGTTAGAAAGAAGTAAGGAACACATAGTAAGTTAGCATAGAAAATTATACAGGCTGGTAGTTAGTATAATTTCCAAAATAACCACAACGCAAAGAAGTCCGCCGGTAATGTTTACACCATTTCTCACAACTGGACCTCACATTAGCAGTCACGTGGCGTTCAAAAGTTCCCCTTACCACATTGAAATAGTGATCCGCGGATGGACGGCAATCGTACATAAATCGGATCAGAAGTGAACAGTACAGTATGATTGATTTCCGGGTAAAAATGTTAGGGACAGTGGGTTCACTAAGGAACAATAATCAACAAGATGAACGTGTCAACTGTCAATTGTGATCCCTTGTGGAGAACTCAACTGCACCGACTGTTTGTAGTTAAGAAAGTGGAAGTGAGGACGCACGAGTCTGGAAACAGCACTTCGCATTGTGAGGGTGAGGACGACTTCGAGAATTTGAAATTATGGATTGGAATACGAAATGACAGAAGGAGAACGCAGCTGGAGTTTTAGAGTATAAGGAAAGGTGCGGGCTTTAACATTATTCGGGTTCAAACAGTCAGTTGACTCAACAAGTCTACACCTTATGCTGTAGCACGTAAAGTTAGATGTTTGCGAAAAGATGCAACGAACTTATTACCTTGTATAACTTCAAGTGACTGTTATTCAACCCATTCCTGCAAGAAGGATGTTCCAATTCAGTATTCGGTATGGAAAAGTTGTGCTTGAAAGTTTCAAAAATCTGATTTAGTTTACTCCGATCGGTTTTAACCACTACTTATTGGACTTTAGTGAACGGTAATCATTTGTCATCCTCATGTGACTACTTTCAACCAGTGGTTGGCCATCAATTTTGAATTTGGGCCTTACTCTGATGCATAAAACCTGGTCAGTTGGGTTATTGTTGTATCCAACCGGCTGTTTAATAAAAACGTGTGCACACCAATGCGATACGTTTCACGTGTACATCTCTAACAGTTAGGCCTTAATATGGAGAGGATATAGTATACATGTACGCTTTTTAGATGTGGATTTGTCAAACAGTTTACATTAGTTAAGAAAGCCCCTAGACTGCAAAAGTCGTCGGACAGCATCAATTTATTTCAGAAATATCTGCACAGCTTCTTCCACTCGAGGTGCATCAACAACCAGTCACTCTGAACGCAAAACATGCTATCCAGTTTGAAATGCTAACGCCGGTTCAAAATGTCAATTGTTTTGAACATGCATTTGATTGAAGCTTTCTCACTTTTCCTTAGCTGTTGTCATAACAACCGATGTATTCCAAGATGCGTCTCTTTGTTGGGCGCACTCGTCGAACCAGAACAACAAACTTATTTGTATGTTTACTGACAACACTCTTGAAAAATATATGAAAACTCGTTGAAAATGACAAACAGATCGTAATAGCTTATGATTATTTGTTCACTAATCGTTTGGTGGTCTACTCACAGGTTAGTTTATATGGTAAAGATAATTAGCAATACAAATAAGAACTGAATATATGTGAGTAGATGTCCAAACCCAAACAGGTTTGCAAGTTTGTATGTTGTCGACAGATGATTCAACTTGTCCGACACTGCTTGTACGTTATGAGAAGTATCGGAGAACAGAATTATAAAAAAATCTATCATAGGTTCTCAGTGGACTCAACAGAAAATGTACAAGAATGTTGGTTTAAAATTAAAAAAAACTTCAAGAGATAACGCCAACAACGAAATCGTTCACTAGTAAAACAAAAAGCCGATGAAAGGACAGTAGTACCGTAACCCGTAGTGATTTTATAAATTCAGATGTAACGATTATTTGACTCAAGTGCGCTACACGGTAAACAATTATTATGAATATGATACATCGGGAATCTGTTGCAATCCAGCTGGGATTCAACGGAATGTAAAACTGCAATATCTGTAACGGAGTTCCAAGTTGACATGAAGATTGCTCCAACAGATATGAGTGTTGAATAATCCATGCGCAGATTAAAAATCAGTTTTAGTCATTGGTGTATATTGGCGCTTGTTAGATAACTACTGTCCTTATTGGTAGACGCTGACTCGACCTGTTTGAAAGTGGACTTTTTCAAGTCAACATAATTCCTTCGAACGTTAACAGATTTATTCGTGACTTTGTCTGATACTGTTATTTTACTGAGTGACTCACTCCGACTTCCCATTTGTTTAACTCAATGTCGGTTCCTCCAACGTGGTCGGTGTGTCGTAACTGACGTGATTAGCCGAAATACCTCTGCCTACTACCTGATACGTGACGTTACTCCTGTGTACTACCTACCCTTACTAATTTTACGTCGGTTTACTAACTTCAGGTCGTTGTATTATTGTTGGTTGGCACCTGCCTGTTAGCAGTAGCACAGAGCAGTATCATCGGCTACCGTGTACACGGAAGTCTAAGGTTTGCTATGATAAATTCCACTGCTTTAGTATAAAATACACCAGGATAGTCTCACAGCTTAAGAATCCTGCACTTATTCGCAATGAAACAGTATTACGTAAATTGTGTTGAAGGTTCAATGAGAAGGGCTTCTCAACTACTCAAGAACAATAACAATTGACTACGATGAGAAATGGATAGGTAATATTCTGAAGTAACCTTACCCGAATAATTATAGTCAGCTTCGGAGATCGGTCCAATGAAGCTGTTATGTTAAGGCGACCACTCCGATTGTAGACACTATCTATAATAAATGTAGATTGTGTACAACAACCAGTATAATTATAGGCTTACTTTCACACATTTCTCCGGTTTGCAGAAAAACCTCACTGATTACAGTGGACCTCACTGACAACCTTCACATTTTAACAAATCACATCATTAACCAACTACCCATTGTTAACTAATTCATCAGGAATCGGATTTGCTACAACTGTGACCAATTTTTGTCTGAGCTGTTATTACAACGTGATCCTGGCCTGGGCTCTTTACTATTTGTTTTCCTCGTTAACCGCCATACTCCCATGGACACTTTGTGGACAGTGGTGGAACACAGACGGGTGTCGGGATAGCTACTTGACGAACATGACAACTATGTCAAATACCAGTGACCTTAGGTTGAACGAGTCCTCCTCCTCTTCTGGCGGACAGATTTCACTCGCAGGGAATCGAAGTGGATTATTGTTTGTGGATGCAGCTACCGAATTTTGGGAGTAAGTATCTGAATACATGTTTGACAAAACTGCGATTTTTTCCATGTGTGAATTGAAAGATTATATGTAAGATGTTAACACTGTGATTTAGCAGCAGAAAACAATCTTGTATATTTGAAGATATTATGGGTGCCAGAGGAGCAGCATTCATATTTAATTCAGGTTTTTGTATCCCAGTAGAGTAAGTACGCATTGCGCACGTCTGGCAGGAGATGAGCCAATTGCTTCTTCTTGAAAATTCAATTGAGTATGAAAGTTGAAACAAGTTCTCAATAGAGTTCAAGTTACGTAAAGGAAATCCCACATAACTAATCAATAATCAGTTGTTACTCATTGAACTCGTGAAGATGGCAGCTGAAATTAACTGAATTGTTGCTATCTAATATCCGGGCGATCAGATAACCTACATATAACTCGAAAACGAATGAGATCAAGCCATTGCATAAGGTAATTTGGTTGTGACTAATGCAGGGTTATGAGAAAGTGGTGCTTTGCACAAATCCCAACCGTGACAAGAATATACACTAGTAAAGGGCTCTAACAATTATAAACCTCCGATGTAGTATCTCTTCTTCGAAAAAAAAATGCTGATCTGTCCGCTAATTC
>JTDE01022235.1:85469-110605 GCA_014338405.1 Paragonimus skrjabini miyazakii
AACGGAATATTCACAAAAATAGCAACAAGATAGTGGCTCACTGTTTCACTCGTTATACTGTGGATCGTGCTATCTGCGCAACGTCTTCGTTGGCTCTAACAGTGGATGGTTTGAAGTGCGCCATTTGCAACGATAATACTCACAGACACCCACAGTACGATTTAACTTTGAGTACAAGCTATAGTCCGGTACAACGCCTTGTTTGTCACCACCAGTACTTTTGACAGTCATATTTTCGCACACAGAGAGTAGTATTGTTTTTTCATCTCAATATACAAACCAGTTTTTCACAATATACATATATATATACGTATAGAACGATACTAATTTTTGGGTTCCATTCACTGGTCTTTTCCTCAGAAACCCTGGTACGTTCGATAACGGAATTAAGCTAACGGTATATATTGTATCGGGAACAGGTGGCTAGCACGTCGGCTCTCACACTCGTCCAATGGTTGTTAAGTGTACTCTGTGCGGGAGCAAGAATAAGTCAGCAAGATAATTTGTAGGTCACCCAGCAGGTCTATGAGCAAAATCCTTTATGCGGCTGTGTTCGGAATGTGGTCAGAACACATATTCACCAGTTGCAGTCTCTACACCTTGAGCACCTGTTTCGATAGGTAGCTTATATGTTGTTTTTCTTCGTTCTCCAGATTGATAGAACGTGCGAAATCTGACTGTCGTTTGTGACTAATTGATTACTCATTAGGCTGGATATACTCATGAACATGGTTGACTGCAAATCGTAACATTAGTGAGCAATAATTTGGGATACCCCCGTACAGAGTATGAAAGAAATTTTATTTGAATGTTTGTGCTCAATAATTATGGCATCTGGATGGATAGGTTAGTGTTCGAATTGTTTGGAGATGTAGCGAGAAGCCGATTCGAACCGAAATACAGGCTAGGTACTATGACAAATTGTGAAATAACGCTGAGCCACTTCAGATGCCTGCAACCGGGTATCCAGTCAACATGTTCATAACATGCACATTTTCCTCAACTTGGCCAATAATTCATGTGACTTTTCTGTGACATCATCGCACATGTTTTAACATGACTGTTGACGCATAAATTTTCAGTTTATTGATCCGATCGTCAAGGCCATTCAATTGTTATTCGTTGTTTAGATGATAATGTTGACAGTATGTGTTATTAGCCATTGTCGTAATACAAACGCTTGCCTCTATTTCCTGCTTGTTACAAGCATGATGGTGGCGTGCCTTATAAGTCAAGAGGAAACAGCATCAAACTTTGAATTGAAAAAATTTCCGTGTAACGTTAATATGTTGGAATTTCGCAAGCATGATGATCACGTGCTTTATGTGTCAGAAGCAGACAGCGTTAGGCAACCTGTACCCTTAAATTAGAATTTTTTATGTGTAACGTGAATATCTAGAAATGTTGTACAATCATACCAGTTCAGTATAGACTCCAGAGAAAGGACTATATGTAGTGTTCCAAAGGAGTGACGACGTTTTATCAAATAACTACAAATGGGTAATATATATAATTTAGATTACTGGTAATAATCCCTGTCACCAGCTACATAATTAAGGGTTAAAATCTGTTGGAGAATATTTCTGAGATTACCAGTGTTAATCCCCACTATCAATGGGCGCAAGGGTACGTAGGGTAGTCGGAACGGATGGACATCGCCTGTACTTAACCGATAATGAAAGCTGGACGCTTTGCTGACTCAAGACGTTTTTAGCTAGAATTGAAAACTTTTTACTCATCATCACCACCATAGTGATATATCGCGAAATCTCATCACCAGCGGTTTTCAGGATGGCTGTTAGTGTCCCTACCTCAGTAAAATGTACAGGATCCAATGTGTTTGCCACCATTTGCCACAGACAAGAGGAAACATATTTTGCTCTTTGGTTGCTGGTCGAACTACTGATATCAGCGGTTTTGGACGAAGTCCGTGCGCAAGCTAACTTAAACTTCCTTTCCCCAAAATACACAATGATCAATATCGAAACAGACCGAAGATTTCCAGACTTGTATGGACGATAGAAAGTCATTAAACACCGGTACGTCCGAACCGCAAACAGAACGGATGAGTGAGGCCCTTCAATAGGGTTGAAAAGTTGTACAATTTGTAACTATGTTGATTTTAACTCGTGGCTTAACCAAGAGCTTACTAATAAGTCTTCAAACATTTATAACACGTATCTGTTGGGTCAATGCGCTGAATTTTCTTCGGATACTTTTTGTCAGCTATGTTCAAATAATATATTGAACTCGACATTTCTTTCAGTTGAAATTCACATAATCATACGATGTGTCCACGTGCATTCTGCATAAACGTGTGCTTTTTTCTGCAAAAGAATAGTCTTCAGTTTGTCAGTCCAGAGTGGCATTTATGTTACAAAGTTTTATCACCAAACGAGGTGATATCATTACTGTGTAGGTGCTTGAGTCTATAGACTTAAGCTTCTGTTTTCAACCAAAAACTGTCAAGCATCATTCCTTTTTGTCAGAACTTATATGATATACCAATCTTTACATTAAATCTAGTTACAATATAGTTTTAGACTTCACAAGAGTATTTCCGCTGTTTGTCAGAGCATATCAGGTGAAATATTAGATAAATCAGTAACTGGTCACAAAATAAAAACACCCGGTCATAGCGTTTTGGATGAAATAACTCGAGCGACAGCTGGGCTTTCACTGCTCCGAACACTGGTTACCGAGACCTTGATAGTTGGGGCAATCTAGAACTATTCACAATTATTCGGCCACAGATAAAAAATGCTTGAGAAGTTCTGCAGAATGATAACGATGAGCGTCGTTTAAAAGACTGGAGACCTTGTGATCACCCAAATCGTTATTCAGACAATCAACCTAACATGCAACAGTATAGTGAACTGGATATAACGTCAGTCTGCCTGTTGTACGATGTGTAAACTCCTTCCTGATAAACTAGTTCACACTGTACAATAGTACACTAGTAAACACTGTATGATCCTTTGCATACCGTCTGTTTGCCGCATACGACCGCTTTTGTTTGTTTACATGAGTGTCGGTTTGTCGCACCAGCGGCACCGTGCATACTTCCAGTCTGCTCGCGCGTTCGTCAGCCGGACACTGTACCTCTTTAGTTGTTTCCGCGTATTGGTGTCGTGTCGAGTTGTTCAGGGCCTGTTGTAACTTCCGCTTACTGAAAGCTAGGTCTCACAATTATTCCAATTCTTCCTTCGAGTCTGGTACTTATTGCGCTTACGTAGTGACCGTTACTTCAGTGTATGTACGTAAAACATCCGTACCTCATCACTACTATCGTATCCGTTCAATCTAATTTTTATGTACTTTTCTGTTGTCCTCGTAGTTTGATGTTTTTCTTCTTCCAGGATATTACTGTTCACTGTTATGGCAAGCTAATGTACAACAGGGTCATTCTGTTGGCTGTTATGCCCCTGTGTAATGCTGTCCAGTTTATCACTCCTTGTTCTTCAACTATGGTGTTAAAATACCCTTCTTTTCTTCAGCTTTGCTGATACATTAGGTAGCAAAGGGTTGGTTCGCTTTCTAGTCAAAAACCGAACTTAGTCTTCTATTAAACACACTAATAGCTATCGTTATTACTGGAGAGTGGATCGTTTGAATGCAAACGCTGTGATCAAATGCGATTGATGCACACATATGCTGAAATCGTTCATATTGCTCACGTCCTGTCATTAGGCTCTTTGATACTTAACATTCTCTTCCTATCCGTTAGGCTTCTTTATCATAGAAGGGTCCCTAACTTTTGCGTCCGAGTGGTAAAAGTTTTAGTCACCTGTCTACCGTCCGGCTAACGAACGTAGATCAGTCAGGCTACAAATGCCTGTCTCAGTCTCACTTTTTCAAGGCTACAGTAAGCATACTTGTTTTTGGGTATAACCAAAAGTTGTTCAGTGCACGACAGTTGTGCCACCTTTTACAGCAAACCTTGTGATCATCTATAAAACAGCTACACACTTAGCACGACCGAGTCAGAATCCCGGGACAAAGACACAAACATCAACCTTGCTTACAAACTGTGTACGTTTCATGGGTTGAAATGTTAATACTACCTTCGATATCAATTGACAACTTTCGATCAAAACCTGTTAATCAAGTGTTAATCAGTGAGTCATATAAACAATATCCCGTTTTTTAACATCAAATTGTCAACAATAGAAGCTAGTCATCTCCAGTCACCAAAGTCCTGATTGTCGGTAACGCGACTATGGAGACATGGACCCATGGCCTGAGTATAAATAATGGACCACGTGTTTGTTGCATGTCCTGTATCAACTTCGTGACATGAGACCTTATAGTCAAAAACTATCTGATTGTAGTGCAGCCAATGAAGGTGGGATGACCCGTTTGGTAGGCGGCAGAATAACATGCTTTCATAATCCAGATGTGTCATCAACAGCTGCATATGTGGTTGGACCAGTATTTACGGATTCCCAGTCATTTTGAGTTGATTGATCCACTGAACGATTTGTCCTCGTCTGTCTGGTTCCACTACTTGTTGCACGTCTTCTTAAGTGACAACATTCCACATGCAGTCCTGATAGCTCACGTGGGGCAAACGTTCTCAAGTATGTGATGTGTGTTCACATGTTCCCAGTCATTTCCGCACAACTTTCTAATTTCAGTTCTTTGTGTGTTTCAACAAGATTGGAAAGTACGCTATTAGTACAGACACGCGGCTCCCTTTTGTGTAAGTTGGTATGCATAATCCAAGTTACCTATGACCCTAACTTTCCTTCGAGAGCTAGCTAACATTTTTGCATTGATAATAACAGAACCGTTGCGAACGTTCAGAATGGTAGCTCGAGAGTCAATGCTGTCTTGAAAGGTGTGATATTCCGCTCACAGACTTGATAGTAATTTAACTGTGCCTGTCTTTCTGTCAACAAACTCTAACCCCGGTACGTGTGCCCCCACGGACAAACAGACGTAATGTGCTTGGAATTTCCAACGGAATTGAACATATGGGAAATGTACGCTGGCAAATGGCACTTTGCTTACTCTTGGCATGGATGATCATCTTTCTGTGCATATTTCGAGGAATTAAAACGTCCGGTAAAGTAAGTTTTCTTTTATTGCGTACACGGAATCGAACGTTACATTTACAGTTAACGGATTTTCATAATTTTATTCACGTGTTTCGGCAATAAAACTCAATTCTTGGGGAGTCGTTTATCTACCAAAAGCTATGCCTACCACGTTTCAACATGTCCGTAAGTTTGGTGTATCAAAAGATCATGTATTTTTTTAAAGTATCGGAACAACATCATAATCGGATGTAGCTATTTGTCACTAATCTAATTGGCCTCGGGTGCAGTACAAAAAACCGTGTGATGTAACGTGAAGTGGCACACGTGCGAAAGATTCACTGATAGTAGTCAGCGGTAACCTCCTTAGTTGTCGGTCATCGAGTTCAGTTCAAGAGAAAGAAAAGCAGAACAGCAGAGGAAAGTAACTCACGCAACCTCCAAAAACCCCGACGATCGGGACCCTGCAAACAGTTGGCTCCATTACACACCAGCGAAGTGGTAGACCTATTTGGGACTCATCAGCGCCGAAGAATCAAACCCACGACCCGTGAACAAGTGGCAAATTGTAGTCTAAGCACTTATCCACTAGACCACAGGGTCTCAGCCACATGGGTTGCAAGAAGGTATGTGAGTTAGATTCCTTAGTCGTTGCGCTTTCTTTTGCTTACAGGCTGTGGTGGTTGCTTGCTCGTTTGTAGGCCAACCGCAGAACCGCTGATCAATTTCAGCTTATGAGCGTAACGGTTAAGAAAACTGAACAGGATTCCGTCGCCTATCAGTCGTACACAAACCAGAAATTGCAATGCGGGTGCATGTGATACAAATGAGACCCACCTAACTGTCAACCAATTCGCTGTGATCACTGGAGCAACCACTGATGCAGCCTACATTAGCACTGTCCAGTAAAAAGATGTAGTTGAAAGATTATCTAGCGTCTTCATCCTTGTGGACTTGTTCGACACCACAACCTACTGACACGATATAGTTGAACAAATTATGTCTCAGCGTAGAAACATGTGGGCAGTCGCCAGTGGTGTGACCAGTGTATATCACGTTTCCCCCAGGTGTGAAGCCCCCAACGCATCGGGTTCAGTGACGTTTACAATGTGATTATGTGTTGAGGCACCATTGAACCGTGAGCAGTTGGTGTATGTGGTGTCTTCTAAATACTTCGTTCTTCTTACCAGCAGCTGTAGTGTTTTTTATATGATGTGTTTAACTTGGAATTGGTTGACCGGGTCAAGATTGAGTGAAAGAAGGTTTTACAGCGGTTGTCATGAAAAATACCAGTGCAAGAAGTGCCTTTTTTGAGTTTTCTATGGATCTGTCATCCCCAGAGTACCCGAAAAAGCCAGGTGACCATAAACTGCTACCCTCAGTTATAGCATTACTGACGGATAGGGTTCAGATGTCTTCAAGATGGAACTATTTGATAAGTATGTTATCTGCTTCGAAGTCACACTGTTCTTCTTGGTTAGAAAGTTGCCGTCTACTGGTAAAAACAGATAAGCATCTCATTTGGTTTGATCAAGAGACTTGGTGGATTTTAAAACAGTTCCCTCTACCCAAATTGACTTTCCAACTTTTGTAGGGTTCGTTTAAACGCAAGCTCAGTTACGGAAAGAGCAGGCGAAGCAGGAGTTTGATGTTATCCACGAGACTAACTGTTAATTCTACAGGGTGAACAATGGCAAGTGATTCTGGAAACTTTTTTAAGAACAGCAGAATGGGGTAGATTGACCACCAACCATCTTCATGCATTGACATTGGTGAAATTTACCAACTCATATAACGGTTTGCTAAAGATAGTCTCACTGGAACATTTGTATACATACACTGGACAGAGTATTTGTGTGAAGAAAAGTAACCGAATGCATATATCTTAGCTTCATCTGATGAGATACCTATCACAGCATACTGTTCCTAGGGTTGAAGTTACGTCTTTCGGATTCATGGAAGTATGCAAGTTAAGCCAATGCTGCCGCCGACGCTGAGAATGATGGTGATAAAGATGAGAAGGACAGTGATGGTCACGATGATGATGATGCCGAATTTAACGAATGTAGTCAAGACAATGAGGACGCTAGTTAGGATGACAAAAATAGTGATGTTGACGCGGATGAAAACGACGGTCATATCGATGTTGAACATGAAGATGAAGATTTCGGCGATTGTGACGACAGTGTTCATTGTTATGACGATGAAATCGTTGCTCACGTTCACTCTGATCATAAGAGTGGAGATGACGGTGAAGATGCCAATAATACTAACAATAATACTAACGGAGATGATGATTGTGAAGAAGGTTATGACGAGAATGATAAAGACAGCAGTGATGGCGAAGGTCAGGATGGTAAGCATGGTATTTTTGTTGAGGGCTACGATGAGGTACTGTTGGTGACGATGGTGCTGCTGATGATGGTGGTGAGTATGATAGTGATGTTGACGGTTGAGATGACGATGGTGATTCCATTTATGATTCTGAAGCTGAGGATGTTGCATCCACTGCATTCATGATGAACGAGACGGCAATAACGACGTTGATATTGATCACATCAGTGTTTGTTGTATAATGCACAACATCATCAACCAGTATGGCTCGTATCGAAAAGAATGACTAGCTTTCTGAAACCAGTGGCTGTCCTCCAAGTCAAGTAAAACCATAAACTATATTTCATGGTTGGAAACGTGTGAACTTGTTTTGTGGGACCTGGCAACAGAGACTCTTGAGTCGTACCACTGACAACGGGTAGATTGGTAATTTTGATCGCTGTTTATTTTGCAGCGGATGTCCCGCAAATAATACATTTGAAGGCTGTGTATCTTTTTGTGATCATAACATGATGACGATTATTGTGATTATGTTAACGACAATGATGGTGACGTCACCACGGAGATCGATGTCGTTGATTAAGATGACACCGATAGTACTATTGACGAGGACAGTATGGATGTTTATGTTGATGATAATACTAGTGACCTCGTAATAGATGATCACGCTTCAACTGGAGCCCTGGGAACAAGTTGAATTATGTGAGTAAGGAAGCGGAAATGTGCTATGTAGTATAATTATCCAGTATAAGTGTATTCGATTGTTTCTGTTTTGTTTGGCCTCATTTGGGCCGTCTGAATTTATCGCCCAAAAAGAGAATACAGATTTTGTGAGGTACTAGCATTTAATTTATCCTTGTGCGTCATACATGTAAAACCACTGATTTATATATAACGTGGGGATAGCAACAAAAATGGTGTGAAAACGAGACACATACTAATGAAATCAGAGCTAGTTCCAGAGCAAGTATATTGATAGCGTCAGAAACTTCGACCAATGCCACTTGATCAAATCAACCCCCGTAAATTCCAACAGTGTCTAAATTAGTTTGCCTAACAGCTATACTGTTGCCTCACACAAGCAACCTGTATCCAGGACGTAGTCAGCAATCGAATACGATAGGATCAGCTTTGGCTGCTGAGTTGCTAATTCCGTTGCGTCGTCACGTTCATTAACCACCTGAAGATGTATTCCGCTTTCTAGTGTCCATCCTGTTAAAATGCCTGTCCCCACAACGACAGATGAACTGGTAATCTAAATATAAGGCAAAACGATCCACTGAAACAAGATTAGAAGCATAGAAGATACTGCGAATGGTAAACAGCTATCACAATTCGCTGATGAATCATAAGTTATTCATTATAACTACCGCATTGTACACACATTTGGAAATCAAACTTAAACAGATTTGCTTCTTGGTACCAAGCTCTACTTTTGATCATCTATTGTTCCCTGGGAATTCCTGGAAGTCTTTTCAGATAAACACTGCCTAGTAAAACGTTTTTCTAAAATCTTTCTTTAATAGCGCTATCATTAGCACTTATATGAAAAAAAATGGTTTGGACCAAATAGCAAATATACTCTATCGGAGCAAGCGAGGACAACTTAAATTACTGGCTACTCCATGTTGCCTTTAGTTATAGGTCACTTTGTATTGGGTTATCCAGACGTCGACTGATCAAAAAGCCAGTTATCTTTTGTTCATAAGATGTCATCGAATTCTGCTGAGAAGAGTTTGGAAGTCTATAGCATTGGTTACATTGGGTGTTATCAGTAAACATTATTATATCGCTGACCTGTTAGCTATAAGGTGTGTTACAATCAACCAAGCGTGACGGTTTTTGTTCATCCATTTCCAAAAAATGCTAGGCAGCGTCGCGTTGACTACTAATGTGACAGCCTACTTACAGTTTTTTCGTATAAAGACTGAATAAGTCAACGGTGTCACATATGCGTTAGATATGGGACTATCTCGGAGAACATCGTGCAAATCGACTAAATTTACAAGTGAACCAAGAAATGCGGTTGTCAGAACTGGATTTACTTGAATGCTACATTTCCTCTCTTGCTTCAAATGACTGGTTGAAATGATTCAACTCTGCAATTACTGCTGACAAATTAGAGGCAAGCTTGCTTTGATTTACACATTAATCTGTCGTTTGTTACATACTTCGCTCTTTGCGTTATAATATGCTCAATCATGAACACACTGCTCAAGTCTGTCTTGACAGTGTCACTTATAGATTATTTCAACTAAGCCCTCCTAGTGTTGTCACATTGGGAAATTCAACACACAAATATATTCTTCACGACCACCTTGAACAAAATCACTCATTTGCACGTATCACTAATCTCACAGTTGCCAGTACCATGTGTGTGTACGGAAAATACCATTTCACGTCAGAGTGCACTGCAATGTTTCTTCTTGTATTTTTCCTCTGTTTCCTCATTGCCAAAATATCCGGCGCTGTCTGACTACTGACGAGTAGTATAGCGTGATCACTCATCGTCAACATACATGTATGTAATTAATGTGATCAGCTGGAAAACTATTACGGAGCAAACCATAGTTAGCAAACCATCATCTGTTTCGCGAGTGATTGCCTCTATTCTCAACATGTCTATATTTTCTAATGTCATTTCATTTTACTATAATTCCTATTCCTATTCAGGTTGTCATTAATAAACCATTAATAAACCATTCATCTTTTTACGCATATAGTGCTCTTTTACTACTGTCCAACATAAGTTGATGTGTGTGTAAACAATATAGGTCTTTCCTAGTCAAAAACATTCCAAAGATTCCAATTATGCAGCAATCTTCAGCTGGATCAATTAACTGGTCAACTGACTGGTATGTATAAGTCAACAGACCAGATGAAGTGATCAAACTACTGAAAGCAGTCCATTGTCACTCTCTGGCAGTGTCGAAAACGATTACTTTCTAACCACTTACTGTATAGCTGTGTGTGGTCAAGAGTAGTTGATGTCGTCTTTGTAAAACCTGGAATCAGTCGATAACACGTAATCGATAGGGCCACGTCTCACTGACAACTACAGTCGACAAATCCTTGTCAAGAGAACGATTGGTTAACGCCAAACGACCAAATGACACCAGTAAGTAAATCCAGTAATTTGTCGGAGGCTTAGCATAACAGTAAATACAGTGGTTTACTACGACGTTAGATAAAGCAATAACAAATAACCTGAACAAATCTCAACTGGGATTCCTTGTTGGACAGTCAACTGCAAGAATTCAGTAAGCTTAAAAAGCGCAGTTCAAAATAAGATACAACAAATTAATGTCAGCCTATAGGATGAACAGCGTTCATCACCATTTTCATGATCACCATAGACAGCAATACATCAATTGTTGAAACTGATGCTTAACTGTCACACAACCACGAAGGAAAAAAAGGCAAACCCTGTACAGAAAGAGAGAAGGAATGAAGAAGAAGGATGGAAGGGGACCCAACTACTTGAAATAGCTGCGTCCATATACAAACCTACATCATCGAGGCGCCTACACTTTGCAAAAAACAACTGAGCTGTAAGTGAAAGTAAGGTGTTGTACCAGTAGAAAACATAACTGAGACCAGTTAACAAAGAGTGCGTGGTTCGCACAGTTCTGCGTGATCAAATCTTCAGTGCTTTTGCCGTTTCTAGACAATGTTGTTAGACTGACATGCTGTTGTACGAAGAAGCAGTTGTTCGAAGGGATAAGGGAACACCATCCGGCCTGAGTGAGAACAGGATTAAAAAAGTCGATAACGAGCACTTGTCCCCCATCTGGTAGACGCGAACCACAACGTTAACCCGATGAGATCGTCCAATGTCGTTTACAGAATCCCGGTCAGCCAACCGACGTCAATCCAACAGCGATCGAAACAACTGCAATCCGATCAAACAATCCAAATCTGTGCGTACAAAAGAAGTTCTTTGAGCTCTAAGCCTTCCATCGTCAGTGATCAACTCACCTTGGCTTCCTATTCATCAGTCGCATGACAACTTGTTTGTGAACCGTTCGCATAAAAGCTAATGTCCACAATATGAGAGTGTACACCGAATCCGAACGTGCTATTTCACTTATAGATATTCATTAACTTGATGATGTTACCTCATTGACACATTATCACTCTGTGTAGGGGAATAATGGGGAATGAGTTTTCACTGAATAATGGAACGGTCGGGTGACCCGGTAAAAACCACTTTCAGTGGTGAATAACCGTGAAATACAATAGCTAGCACAGCTGGTTAAGTTGGACAGGCGGAAAATCTGCAGATTGGTGTCCAATACAGTGAATAGGTTCTAGGCAGCCAAAATAAGCTTGACACTGACATTTGGACAATAATCATTCGATATCTGGTTAGAACGCTGTTCTTTATCTCTCAGTACAGAATAGTTAGAAAAACCACTTTACTCAGACGGGACTATGTTCTAATTAATTTTAGTTGGGCGTTTTCTCCGGTTTCGTAGAAAAAGAGTTTGTAGTAGTTAGCGGAAGGTGGAAACAGTTGATCCTGTCTCAGTGTATGAAGATGGTACTGAGATTGTGTTAGTAAAAAGCATAGTGTTGCGGTAAAAAAAGTTAACGTGCAATTTGGTACATGCATCACAGTTTTGAGTCACGTGACTAAGCTGGATAGCGAATGAAGTCTAGATCATTGTGCTAGCACATGAGAGGGTTTTTCATTGCCAGTTACTGTTTCACTTGTCCTGTCTGCGGACATTTTCTGGAATGATAAGGCTCAGTAGTATAGATATTCGATTTCTGTTTAGATGAAGTTGCTGGTCAATCAGTTGCAACCACCTTGTCAAATACTTTCCCACTCTATAAACAACGAAGCAGAGATATGGATCAACGTATCAGCTGAATACTGCCTGAAAGCAATAGTAGTCTAACGTGAACCTAAACGTACTCGATTCCAATGTTTGGACACGCGGATTCGAAGCGTAGGCGCTTTCAAGAAGACTAAAACAAGCATTCCTTATTAGCTGCTCCCGAAAGACTGTCAACCAGCGAGTTTTGAATCTCTAATCCAAGTGGACATGCAACTCTGTATGATCACTCATTTACTTTACGCACAGTGTGGATTCGCTTGACGAACGTCGAAAGACGTACGTATCAAAATTAAATCAAGTCGTTGGAAGTCGCACACAGTTTGATACATTGGCTTTTACATGTTGCAGTAAAATGTGCGGTTAGTCTGCGGGCTCTTTATTGATTTGAGTGCGACCCATTGAATAACATACCAGACAGGCGCCACTGGATCTGCTCACTGTGGATGTTGTAAGTTATTTTCTCATAGGTTGTTACTTACGTGACCGCCACTCTGTCACCTAATGGATGTGTCTGGGCTCAGATTCTTCAGACATTCAATTGCCTACCGTGCGTAGTGTCATTGCGACCAAACTAGGTCGAAACGGATTGTAGCCACTTTGCAAAAGGTCACGGGGACAAACTACCTGCAACAATTTTGGACCGTTTTTTCGATTTCTTCATACTATACTGCTTATGAGTAGTCAGGAATTTAGTTAATTTCAAGCTGAACATCACCCGTAATTGATCGCAAATATCGTATTCCCATAGACTTTCCAGTCGACCCCTTTCGAACTGCAGAAACACTAGACTCGAGTTTCGCTCTCATTAAAGCACGTCAATAGTGCATATCCTTGCCACGGCTAGGACTAGAATTCTGACCACATGAGGCAACCGTGTTTACCACTGCGCCATTGACCTCACATTAGGCAGGACCGAATTATCATATGTGAACACTCAATCACTTTCACATGTGATTAATGATCAGGTTGCCCGATCGTCTCAATAGAAGACACAGTTACTGTCTGCAGCACCGTATGTTACAGTTTAAAGTCTGTGGCGTGTCAGCGATATCAGTGCTATTTGAGACCGTTTTACCTTGGTTGGTTTTACGAGTACCACTTTAATAGTAACCTCCAACAATAATCGAAGGATGGGACTGTAAAGCTGTAACTGTAAACTCCACTACATAAAATCAGCTGGTAGAGCCCTTGCCGCGTTGAGGCATGGTGTGTCTGTCGCTGGCTCGAATCCAGCCGAAGCCCTGACTTTTCACAGTTGGGTCTCATCTAAATACATAAAATCAGTTTTATTTGCTGGTATGCAATATATATGGTGACAAGCCTTCCTACTTCAATTTGTAAAGATTGTGGTATTTGAAAAATATGATTCGTCGTGCGTGTTTCTGATATCACTGGGAGGTATATATAGACAGCTCTGTTTACGGGTTGTTTTATAACATATTCCACAGAAACCAAATATTATTCTGCCTCTTTTCTTTCTGATTCTACTGGCTTTGGAACTGGTCACAACAGTTTTCTAACCAGTTGGTTATATAACCTGTCATGTGCATTCACATACAGTTTAACACTATTTGTATCATGCTTATCTGGTCCGACGTCACGATCTTTATCTTTGGTAGCCGCTGTCCTGTGTTTGTCCGCTTCATCGGTCACCTAAGCGCAACCTGAAAACACATAGCCCACAAAACATTGTACAAGAGTAAATGGTTTGAGTTTATTTGTATGGGCTTTTCTTCATTAGCGCGTATTTAAGGCGTTAATGGGATTAATAGGGAATCGATCGATCTTTTCAAGTCAGTCACTGCACAAAGATGCAGGCGGTTTATCTCCTTGAAAACATTGTTGATTCTCAAATGGGTTAAACCGTGATTCGCATCCTCTTGCAGCAACTCATTTATATATACGTGCAGATTCGGGATGGCTAAGTATCTTCTACCCCATGTTCAACCTGTCCTGTTTTTGAAGGTACGAATCATTCATGTTGGATGAATACGTGTTTTGCAAAATAAGTTTGTCTATTAACGTCACAATATCGTTCAGCTTGTATGTGTTTTAGTGCCATAGTGTTGAGCTTGTATACAGTTGGCGCTAAGGAACGGGTGGTACTATTAGGTAGTTTTGGCTGAAGTGTTTTAAATAGACCTTTACATGGCAAGTTGAGAGTGGCACTGCCAGCTATTTTTATACCAATGCTCACGTCCAACATGAACTGGCTGATGAAGGTGTCCGAATTCGAAAATTGCTTTCACGTGAGAGTAGTGCTTAACTTGGGCCGAATTCAAAAGCTGTACAAATGTTTATCACTTATTTGCTTTCACATGTACTCACTTTAGTGTTGGTACTATATTTATGCGGTTCATTTTGTGTTGTTCAGCGGAACAAAACAAACATTATATCTATCAGCAACCGATTTCCATTCATGCAGTTTTAACCGTTTCAGATAATGTATGTTACTGCCACGACGCCTTACATCTTCATGTTTATCCTACTTGGACGAGCTCTTAGCTTGGATGGAAGTCTGCACGGTCTACGTTACTATGTCATTCCGGACTGGAAGAAGTTAGCCACTCTGACGGTAAGTCTGCGACTGGACATCTCCCAAACTCGATAAACCTGCTGATACCCACGTGAATTGCGACAATGGATTCAGTGCTGGTTTTTTTTAATACACTTCAAAGTTGTGTATAATACGAGACTAAAACTCGTCACTGTAAGTGTCAGAGTTGACAAATACAGTGGTTCAAATGAAAATCTTTCAATTAACCATCAATCATTCGCCATCTAACTCAGTAGTTCTTTTGCCAAGTGTCGTGATACAGTAGCGACACAACCATGAAGAGTTCATTGGAATCTGTGTTATCTGATATCATTACTTGAAGTTTGGAGGAAAACAACAAGACGGTACCCATTCAATGCTGTCCGACTTATAAGACTGAATTAAAAGGTAAACGCTGAATATATTTATCCATGAATACTTCAATTTCAGCTAGACAGATGGATTTTACTTCAGTGGACACAAAATAACAATATCACTCTTCCTAATATGTAAACTTAAAGACTATTAAACAATCAAAGCGAGATATATCTTCTCATAGGAAGAGCATGTACACTGATCGATACTCAGAATTCAGCGGCTTTATTCCAAACCAGTACACAGGTGGACCAACCTATACATTGCTTTATGAGGCTGGTTCAAATGGGACCTTCGTCTGTGCAAGCAAGGATGAGTAATTTCCAAACCCGAGTCTGAACCAGTTTACTCTGACGGACGAATGTTTCGATTTCTGCTCTTATTAATTTTGAATATACTTACCAACGCTGCAATATGCCACACAATCTCTCAAATGATCGTTATGAGACATTGGCTGGGTTCCACTTTATTCACAAATGTATTCATTTATAATGACTATAAGCCTGACCAGGAAGTAAAATGATTCGATCTACCGCTCATCAAAACGGCGATGTTAATAAGCGCTGAAGAAGAAATCCTTCCACAGAATATACAAATGGATGTAAACGAAACTATGCAGAAGAACAAGAAATGTTTTGGAGGCTAACATGCCAATGATTGCAGTCGCTTGCCGTCTCGTATAAAGTTTCTAATGGGCGATTTGATTGCGCATGACGTCTCAAACTGAATAAAAGATGCCGATTCACTTTATTCAACATCATTTTACTTACAATACTTGACGAAATTCAGGATAACAAAATCTGCTTACCGAAAATCGTAGATGTAGTCGAGGTTAGAAACTACAAGATCTATTTTTTTGTGTTAACCAGCTTAACCTTTCATAAGACTTTTGCAGAGTGATTTAAAATGCTAAGCCTGTATTACAACATTGTGTAAGGACCCTCACTTATCATTTAAAAGCTCTGTTCTTAGGTGTTCCCACCTCCAGAAGTGCTTGACTGAGTGATATTGACTTAAAACGTGAGGATTTGTTACACTACGAACCAGAAATGAATATCATCGTAAGTCTTTTGTCCCTTCCTATTGGACGGTGAGATGCATGTGATTGGAAACAAGAGTTCTTGCTTTGAATGGTATAGTAGTAGATATACTTTTGTTTCAGAGCAATAAAAGGTTTATTCACCTCGTTGAATGTGATCGAACATCTAACAAGACTTATTGCAAGATTGCTCGTAAGACCAGCCGAAAAATCGTCTAAACCACATTAAAAGGTCACCAAGCTACTGGGAGTTATCCGTGAGTATATACACGGTTGTTCCGGAGCTGATTACTGACAAGTGCGCGCATTTGCGTGGACGTACACTGAAGGTGGTGTGTGTCATTTTTAGTTCGAGCCGGTTGAATGATGCTAACCGTTCTAGAACATACTTTTCTCAGCATTGTAAATAACTGTGAGCATTGTCACAGAACATTTAAACGACTGTGTAGCTTTTCGTGTTAGCCATGTGACAGTATGACGTTGTGGAGAGTCGGCAGACGGAATGAATTTTTTCACGAGTTTCATCCGAATATATATCTACTCGTCATTCAGCTGGGATAAGGAGATAACATTTTGAATTGTGTTTGTTTCACCAACTTCAAATTTTGTTCCCGGCAGGTCATACAGTACTGAGTAGCCATTATTCGTTCACAAGCAACCATGGAAGTTAGTCAAGGCAGACGAAGATAATAAATGAAAAGAAACACCGAATGTCGCATTTCATCCGCATTATCGGTTGACAGTATCGCGGAAGCCTGTTTTCATATAAGCAGCGATTCAAAGAAAAGACCAAATGACGAAAGGTTATGTGTAATTTCTCAATTCAGTTAATATAAAACAGAACAAAAAATAGTTACTGATTCGCTGTACGAAGAAAACTTATGTTACGTATAATTGGTGTGTGTCGAGCCAAACTGACGAGACAAGTGACCACGGAATGTTAAACCTGATTGCGTACAATTTTCTGTCATGTATTCAAGCAGCAGTAATTTCTGCTGTTTTCAGGTTGTGCTGATGAACCGACTACTACTAGTAGAACAGGACGGTATAAATAAAGATTTGAATATTATTATTTCGCAGCGGTAAAACCAGCAAACGTTTGGTAAAATGCACACAACACAAACAGATGAATCAACCAGTACATTTCCAGCCGTTCACATGATAATCAGATAGTCAATTGATGACACATATATCACTACATCAACGTAATCTGTGCTCATAAAACTGACTGACACACTTCCAGTTAGGCCTGACATAATCAGTGAACGGGAACTGATTGCCGAATCTCCCATGAGTTGAGTGACAACCAGTTTTGTTTTAATATTTCCTATTCAAGTTCGTGACCAGCCCGGAAAAAGCCCCACTTTATACACCCGAATTACTCTGCTGTGCAACATTCGGTAAGTTTGTACACAAGCAAGCTTGAAACGCGGACAGGTAAATTAGCCACTCCACCGAATAGATTTAAGCTGACTGAAATTGCTCGTTCACAACACATAAGACGGACGACGACTGAAAAATCTGCACATCCACAACCACACTGCACCACAAACGGTTACATAGTGATCACACACGACAATACATTAGTGGTTCACACCGATGCCTAACTGCCACACGAACAGGAAGAAAAAGCGAACCTTGTATAGAAAGAGAAAAGAAAAAAAGAAGCAGACAGGAAGTTATGTCCACATTTAAATATTCAATATCAAGATGCTTGCGCTTCGCAAACAGAACCGAACTCTAAGCGAAAGTAAGGCGTCATCCGGAAGACAGCTTCCCTACCGATTTCACTGCCCCGCGTCATTAAATGCACTCACTTCAAAGACAACCCTGACAAATAACTACATCATTGTTAGGAGACGCATCTTCTAACGAAGCAGCAAAGGCAAATCACGTCATATCGATCGATCGATCCGGCTTCGAGGGAATTGATACATTTAAATTCACTCGGTTGAGCAAACTGATACAGTTAATCAGATTGCAGCTGCACGACCGAAAGCCTGTACGTTATCTGAGCTGTTTTCTCGCGTTCACTCTCGGCCATGTACGGTACTTACTTCGCCCTATAAATTTAGAACCTCTGTTGTCTAATTCTGACTCGTCTCATCCTCCCAATAAACGTTGTTGCCGCACCTATACTTCTTCTCGGTTCTGGGGGCAAACGATTGAGCTCGTATTGAGGGACGATCCAATAATCGTTCACATCAATGAGCCCGATTGGTCGCCATCTCACTTAACGTTTTCAGTCACCGACTTCATGAGTCGCGAGGGCCCCAGCCTGACAGACGAACTCGATGTACGTTGACCAACCCCTTCGTGTGCGATTTCACTTCCCCGTAACACGTCATCATTTGTCCACCTCACATCTTACGATAGTTGGCCCCCGCATCGGCAAGCAGCGCTTTGTGTGACAGACTGTTGACCGGCATCCTTAGTACATGGCTTTAGCGCATGAGTTTGTGCACATGTAAGGATTTAATGAAAGAACTCGATTGACATTCATTACCAAATACCGACTTCCTAACCTCCTCGTCACTTACCTGCTGGTGCCACTCGACACGGGCGGTCAATATTCAAATACCTGAAGACGGTTGCATGTATGTGAAAACGAAATGGGATTTACACTAGCAAACAAAGCTGAGTATTCAAGATGTCTTCAGTATTGCAGAAGGCAAGTTGGTCTACGAGTATTGGTACCAGGTCCTACCAAGAATGGTTTTTCTACAAAAACAAACTTTCAAGGCCTAGGATATTCAAAGAAAGGTCTATTGTACTTTTACAGTGCAAGGAGTGGAAGGTGAGCTCACCTCTGCTGTCTCAAACGGTATGCGCATGCACTGTACAGCATGTAATCTTTAGCAGTATGAATGACGAGTGAATTGTTCCGTTATTAGTTGAAAAGTGTCAACAGAGAATTTTTAAAGAAACGACGAATAAAAATGGATGCTACTTAACAACCTCTCACAGGGGTGTTGCTTTGATTGATAGCAAGCCCACCTTTTTGTCAGGGGTACGACTTTCAATTGGTAACATCCGGATGTTGAATTCTTGCGACCATTCAATAGTAATTATAAAAAATATTTTTTGAAGTATATAGCCTTTATCAACTGGTAGTAGCGGACTCTTTGATAAAAACTAACTAACTGGCTCCTCTGTCCTTTCCGCCTCTGTTCCTTTCTAGTCAAGGCAGTAAAATATAAATGAAGATAGCGAATGTCCATGGCCAAACAAACCAATGCAAAATCAGTTTTCGCAATCGAATATAGTAATGGATAGTGACTGCAAAGACACGAACAAACTTGAAAAACTTTGAAGGATGAAATTGAGATAATCACTCAAATTTGTTGACGGCAAACGGACACTGAAAACGCGGTGGAATAGAGTTATTAGGCGAAAAAGGCACGGATACTACAGGACGAAAGAGGGTTTCCCTTGAGAAGGAGATCATACATCAAATATTTGCTCTGGTGAACATTATCGTTGATATCCTATGTAACCACTTTGGACAATAGCTACCGGATCAAGAAATTCTCATTAAAACCACCAGCTGTATTCGGGAAGATAAGCTGTTGCTGCACTCCACTGCCTAACAATGGTAGCACATAACTGTCGGTCTTTTGTAAATGAACGTGTGGAAGTAAAACATAAGCTGCCTTTTATTGAGACTTTCGAACAGTGTCATTTCATGAACATTTCGAACTCTATTACCTGTTATTTCTCAATAAAATGTACCCATATTGATTGGGGAAAGTGGGATATAAACGAGGCCTTATAACTGATGACCCCAATACCCAAACAAGTCACACACAAGTCTCTAATCAGTATGCTAGTAGGTACCTGTTGTATCGTAAATCAGAACGCAAGGCAGTCCTAACCAACGTAAACAGCATGTATGCAAATTGACCAAGACATAACACGTGACATTAAACAGTCAGCGAGTTAGAGTTAAACCAATCATAGTCGCGATGTATCACGCGAGTGTTAATAGCCAATCAGATACGAAGTGAACGTTTTTGGCACTGCAATGGATGTACACACACACACAAACAAACAACAGTACCTGACTCCTGTAACTTCAGGGATTAACAATCTTTGCGAAGAACTTAATACAACTGAAGTTAAACAAACAAATTTATCAGAAGACAACAGTAGATGATCTTTTACCATTTGACGAAGTGTTTGATTTCATTAACTGGGTACCATCCTCAAACGAAGACAGCATTTCGCTTGATTCGCTGCTGTCATCACTTGATCATCCAAGGATAAACAGTTTTTCCATAAAACCCTTTCAGCTGGCTATTGAACAGAAGATTTTAATCCCTTTATAACCATTTAAGATCGTGTCTATTTTACGCATAGTTTGTGAGAATATCTTTTAACCACCGTCCTCACAAGCGTTATCTTGACGTTTGTCTGAAGAATTAACGCAAGGGATATTTCTCAGTTAAATGCCATACTACTCATTGGCAACCAATCATTATTAAATGTTAATTCTGTTTTAGGTTTGGGCAGATGCAGGATCACAGATATTTTTCAGTTATTCTATCAGCCTTGGCTCATTAACCGCTCTTGGAAGTTACAATCCGTTTCGACACAACGCCTTCCGGTAAGCTTTTGGAGACTGTTCTATATTTCGTGCTAATTAAAGCTCAGAGATATTTTAAGATTTTTTGCTCCCTTACTCACGCAATCGAAATACTAAACGACCGTATTACTAGTGAGTAACTTAGTCAGTTTGATGACTTAGATGGAACCTGGTTACAAAAATTACGGTGTCCGGCTAGATTCGACAGAAAAAGCATGCCCGAACCAGCTGAGTTAGGCCGAAGGCTGGGATATTTCACATCAAGTCTGCCAAACTGCCCATGTGTGATGCATTAGGTATAATGGTAAAAACTCACAATTAGTGTTACAATTTCATGGCGTGAACTGTTTTGGAACTCCTGCCGGGGCAGTTAGTCCTCTAAATCATTTGGTAGATTCCATATGAGACAGTAGGACGGGTGGACGATAGGGTCTATATGTGACATTTCTGAGCTCTTGGCCTGGCGTTGTAGATAAACTAGTGAAACAGTTACCGCTTTTAGGCATACTGTCAATGCCGCTTGATGGAATCCAGTCGAAGCCTTGATTTTTCATAGCTGGATCTCATCTACGTCAAGTGGTTACTGAGTATTAGGTTTAACGTGTCTAGTTTAACCTACTTCTACACCTGCTCATGATATGCTGTGCACGTTGCGGGAAAATTATATAACACGACAGTCAACGTCATGTTGACGGTTAATTCATAAATCAGTGAAACCATTTGGTGAATACAGCCTCGTAGTTCCTGTTTGCAGTGCAAGGTCAGTATCTGAAACAAGTAGATCAGATACCAGGCGAAGGTCCATGTTGAGTAAAAGAAGTGTTAAACGGCTACTTTAGATTGTTATTTTGCTGAGTCTCGATAGCATCTTCATGTGTTCCGATATCACTTGTCATAATCCACTAGTGGCTTAAGATTTTCCTGGCTGCCTCCAGGGTAATTTGGACTGAGCGGATAACAGAAGCAATTGTGCTAGGAATTGAAACCGAATATCTTACTGGAGACCTAACGCCATGAGGTAATTTATATTGGCAAGCATTCAAGTCAACATGAATTCAACGAGACGCAAAATTCGCACCGACGAGTTAGGTCTATGTTCATGGAGCTGGAAATATATGCTCCATCTAGGTCACCTCTCTCATTTTCATTCTCAGAACGTACTTTGTCCATCGACCGTCCTGGAATTGACTGTGTTAGAATGACTGTTAATGTGAGTGTTCTCAAAGTACTAACATTCAAATGTCAGGTTACAATTCTTATTGTGCCTGAGTCATTTGTTTTAGCAGGAGTGCATTGAAGGCATAAGGTAATAAATACAAACCAACTGAGTTATCATCACTCGTCCATAAATCACAAAATGGGATGTTAAAACGGATTGGCCTAAATGCTGATATAACACAGCTTCGATAGTGATCCTCCGCAAATATCAAATTTCGATGGATCCCCTTCTATATGGCCATGTACATGTCTGATATTGAAAAGACCGAGACAATTCTATCTGTACCGTGACTATTACCAGTTTACTCTTACGAAACACTTTGAAGAGGTGATGTCAAGTTTAAGTGAATGCTACCTTGGCAAGTTGAGTTGTTCTAAGATTTCAACTGTTTCAGAAGAATTTCTATATCATTAATCTCCCTTCTTCTACCAACTTACTCTACCAGCTCGCTTAATCACTTTATCCTTGTTTGATGCAGATAATTACATGTATATATATATATATAATGGATCGCAGTGGTGATTCATTCTTGTGCATCTTGAAAAACCGGTCAATTCCGACAGTTCTAACTCTTTCCAACGCAATTGAATGAATCGGTCCGGCTTATTTCGTAAATCTCAATGCTTTCGTCTTCTATGCAAACCAGATCGGAGCACGATTATAGTCTCACGTAAATTTAGACACTTCAATAAAGCACAGCGCTTTATTGTCAGTAATCTTCCATCCAATGATATTCATTTCACATACGGACAACATGACTGAAGTAATGTTACTTGGAGCATTTCAAACAATCAGGAGCTGATGATGATCCAGGCCCATTCATCTGATCATAAAAGTTTCAGGCTGGCTTTTCTATATCTAACTGCCTTGGACAAAAGATTCTGACTCTAATGAAAATCCTCAATTACAATTTTCACTCATGATAAAGCGGACAGTAACAGTCATACCGTTTTGGATTTCCCGGAAATCCAGCCCCATTTGTCATCAGATTGTGTCAATTTCTTAGATTCATTGTCTTTTGACCACGGTCTACACTCCCCATTAAGTTAGCAACAGTGGACCATGTTGTCTGCCAAGTTGCGAGCCCTATGATCTATCTGAACTCTGACTGTAAGCTTTGGGATAGATGATCAGTAATGTGGGTGTCGGTGGCGTTAACATAGTCGTTGTACGCTCGAAATGACTCTGAAGTAAAGGCAAGTATTGTAGCATGGTCACAACTAATCTGTCTTGCATATATCGTCACACTCTCATCTGCTATTCAATAGTTTATCTACAAGATGTAACCAAAATGCTATTGATTGCTTGAAAGTATGCATATATTTTCTGTAATTGAAGTTCTATGACTTCTAATGTTGTGTGACAGACTGTTACTAGTATCAGGTATTGCTGCATTGTAGTAGATAAAGGTATCGGTGAAAATTTGGCTTTATCTTGTTCTCACATCGAATTACAGTGCTTCAGTCAAGTACGCGACATTTTGAATGTTGCTGCGAAAAAAGTCAGTTATGCAAACAGCTGTTTTCGGTTACATAAGGCACATGCGTTTAATATGTGAAAAATTAGAGCGTCAAATGGGTCATCAAAATCACGGACATAGGGCGAATCTCGGTCTACTGGAGGGGGTGGGAGTGTTGGTGACTGTGTGGTATTATCACTCATGCCTGCCGTGTGACATGCGTTCGGTGATGTCAAGTGGTTCGCACCTGCTTGGGTTTCAAGTAGCTGTGGAATAGTTGGCCAAGGGAGATGTAGGGCCTGCACGAACTGTTTTGGGAACACAGACAGGGGTTGTAGAGTCTGATGGCAATTACCTCGGCCGTTGATAACAGTTTCAATCTGACAGCTCTGGAGTGGGCTTGACAAACCTTGTAGATGACTCGGAGGGCTTCATCCGGCTCAATTTGATGACCAGTGTCAATTAGATGAGAACCGATTGCACTGGAAATGGGCCCTATCGAACCGTTAAGAAGCCATTTTGAGAGTTGTCCACAAATCCTTTTTGGTAGCCGCCTTGTGGATCTCCCAATGTGATCCCAAAGTCTCCGAACTGACTTATTTAACTTGCTCTAACTTTTCATATATAAAACGCATGTACTCTATGTAATTGTAAAAGCCCGATTGAGAGTAACCGAAAACAGCTGTTACAACAAAGTCGACATTCGTTTAGTTTCTTATTTTTCGCGTCACACACAAGCATACACTGGTCTCGTAACTGTGTAGTATATAGTGCGCCCACATGCGCTGCTGGACAGGTAAAGATGATCATCACACTGGTTGTTATTTTCACATTCATGTATCCACCGCTAAGATTTTTTCGAATGATGCGATAAACGATTCCGGTTTAACATTGCTTTCCATGTTCACACAATAACACAATACTTGTTATGCTTCCTCAACACCAATTCACAACTAGTTCAGGACTCAGAATACACTTTAACCATAAAGATTTATGCACAATATCATTCCCAAAACACTGATCTTGTTGTTCTCTCTGATAAGCCATCATTTCAAATGTTACTTGAAAATGTGCAACCTCACCTACCCATTTTATATATCACAGTGATTGCGTTATCTATGCGTCCGTGAATACATTCACCAGTCTGCTCGCTGGCCTGATTATATTCTCCACACTCGGCCACATGTCCACGGTCGCAAATGTGCCAATCTCTTCGGTGGCGGAGTCTGGACCTGGTCTAGCATTTGTTGTCTACCCGAAAGCGTTGAGTATTATGCCCATCAGCCCATTTTGGTCTGTGTGCTTTTTCACAATGATTCTACTGCTGGGTGTCGACAGTCAGGTAACTGCTGTTTTGTTGGTCAAACATTTCGCACACAAATTCCCCAGCCACTTGTTAACCATGTATTGCTTCTTTGTTTCACCTGGTTATCACAATGACGCGTGCTAAAGTTTTTAAAGAAAATCCAGTTGGGTGAGCCAGTAGGTCGACCGTTTCTCAGTAAGCCATTCACCGACAAATTATGAAGTAACCGAGCGCGTACTTCGTGTGACTTTTCACTGAGACATGCCGCGAAAGTATGTTGCTCACATGAGCGGCTTATACACTAAGCTCATGTGATTTTGACTATTTGTTTTCAACAAATATGGGTAGTTGAAAACTGAAAGGCACCCACATTTGCTTGCGGTTTCGGCATTCCGTTAAT
>JTDE01022235.1:110705-134004 GCA_014338405.1 Paragonimus skrjabini miyazakii
AATCCTTTCTGCTGACTTATTTCAGAGGAAAGTTTTAAATCCGTGTTTCTCTTTTACTAGATCTAATCAGTAGTGTGTGTCCTCGTCAAGACCGGAAGTTGTACTCTAGTACTAGTGTTTTAGATACGACGCCAGTATAATACCAGTAAGCTTGATCAAATGCTCAGGTGAGTTTATATACAATTCATCAGGTTGAAACCAAAAGGTGACCAGAAAATGTGACGCATACAAACTTAAAAAGCTGTCCAGGAAATCCACGTGTAATAATTAGTACGTTGGTTGGAAACTCCCAAACATTAGACCTAATATTCCACTAGTGCTTGGGCTTCATTTGAGTTAGGCATTCTAGAAGGCAGAATGCAACAAAGCAGAACGATTTCAACGATTTCAAAATTGCACACTACCCACACGTGATCGAAGCCTTCGCATTCAGATAAGCCTTTTGGCTAGCCCACTTCGAAAGGAAGCACAAGACCCGACTTTCGCTCTTATTAGACCTCATCAGTAGTGTATATCTTTGTTCGGATCACAGATTGCACTAAGAGCCTCGTGCTTGTGAGACTAGCGTGTTAACCACAACGCCAGCAATCTCACAATAGGCATGACCGAATAATCAAATCCACACGTTCAACCCCAACCTTGTATGAATAGTGTTGAGCTTGCCCGATCATTTCGAAAGGAGAATGAACAGAATCATTCTGTTTTATCCAATCGATAACCCCGTGATCAAGAATAAATAAGGTACATCCCCGAACCTTCACCACTGATTCAAACTATGTTCAGTTGGTTCAATGAAGACAGTAACTTCAACCTAACTGAGAATTCCTGATCAGAACAGAGTGATTCTGTTCATCCTGCTTTCGAAATAATCGGACAGGCAGGTTGAACGTTTGGATTTGATTATTCGGTCATGCCTATTGTGAGATTGCTGGCGTTGTGGTTAACACGCTAGTCTCACAAGCACGAGGCTCTTAGTGCAATCTGTGATCCGAACAAAGATATACACTACTGATGAGGTCTAATAAGAGCGAAAGTCGGGTCTTGTGCTTCCTTTCGAAGTGGGCTAGCCAAAAGGCTTATCTGAATGCGAAGACTTCGATCACGTGTGGGTAGTGTGCAACTTTGAAATGTATTTATCTCAAAAATAAACAGTCGGCCTTGAATGGTAGCCCGGGTTGTCATGACAAATATGTTGACTAATACAACCGTAAATGTTCCTTTCTTCATGATTACTTGATTAGTTCTAAAAACTGCCTTTCGGTGTGCCATGTGCCAAAGCAAGAGCGGACTAGGACAACGATATATGAATTCTTGTCTTGATGAGAAATTTCTACGAATCATTTCGCTGAACCTTAATTAAAAAACGAAACGAACCAACTTATTCGAACCCGTTCACCAAAGAAGTGTCCGTAAAAATAGCTGTGACCATAGTTGTCTTTGAAACAATATTCTGAAAAGCATAGTACCGTTAACACTTAGACTGAATTTCTGTCGTGATTACATTGATTGATTATCGATTCTCCGCTAATACAATGCTTTATCTCTTAAGTTTGCTGGGGTTGAAGGTCTGGTTACTGCCCTCATTGATCTACGGCCACGATTATTTATTGGGGCATGGCGACGGACTGCATTTGTGACGTTAGTTTGCCTTGTCTGCTATGCCGTCGGATTAACTATGGTCACTGAAGTAAGTACACTTTTGTGGTCCTATTGTAAACAAATGACTGCTTTCGGATGTCCGTTATAAATGTTTTTCTCGCTTATGATCTGACGTTCATTTATTTGTTGGCAATATCAAATATCACAATTTTCCATCCATTAAAATTCATGTTTATCTTTTCTTATTTCAGGGTGGTATGTATCTATTCCAGTTGTTTAACCACTACGCTGGTAGCTTGATCATTTTGCTGACCGCGTTTTTTGAATGTATAGTGATTGGATACTTTTACGGTGAGTTCGATTTGCTGGAGAATTTTTGGTCTAACCGAAGTTGTAGATATCCGTTCTGTATTTGTTAAACTGCTGTCTGACATGCCGGATCAAGCTTGAGATAATTCTATTCTATCTTATTCTTTCTCATTGGAAACAGTTAAACTGTTGAGGTTTTTTAATGAAACAACAGGTTTTAATAGAGTTAAAAAGAACACATTCTGATTTGGTAACAAGACAGGGGTATACGGATGAATAAACAATACTTTTGTGCATTATATTAAAAGATGAGACCTATATCACAATTATTTACCTCCGGTATTTGCAAGACTCTCATGGGGATTGTTTCACCAGTTACCAAACAAAGGTACACAAGTTCAAGCTCGGACACAATCTTTTTGTAATTCTTTCTGTAATAGCCCTCATGTACTGTGTCTAATAAATCAAGCAACATCTGGCTACAGAGAGGTATTTCTTAGAGAGATCGCGTAATTAAGGTGACGCTGAGAGCTGTATTACTTCACGGTTGCAAAACTTCGTCGCTCAGGGTAGAAGATATGAAGCGTTTTCAAGTATTTGAATACCGACGTCTGCGTTTGATCACTGGTATCAGGTGGCACCAGCGAGTAAGCAACGAGGAGGTTAGGAATCGGGTATTTGGCAGTGATTGTCAAGCGAGTTTTTTTATCTAATGCTTACATTTGCGTAGACTTAGATGGTTAGGTCGTTTATTAAGAATACCAGCTAGTCGTCTGCTACACTGAGCATTGTTTGCCGACGCTGCGGCCGACTGGCACAAGGTGCAAGGTGGACAGATGATGATCTGGTATGAGGAAATGAGATTGTTCAGGAAGGGGTTGATCACTGTAGATCGGGTTCGTCTCTCGGACTGGGGCCCTCACGACTCACAGAGTCGGTGGCTTGAGACGCTATGTGAGATGACGACTAATCGAGCTCAGTTGTGTGAATGAATTCATTTTTTGTCCTGGTTGTCTGTGAAGTGAGTGCACTTATTGACGAGTGGCTGTGAAAACCGATAGGAAGCTGTCTTCCGGATGACGCCTTACTTTCACTTAGAGTTTGGTTGTGTGTTTGTGATGTGTAGGCATCTTAATGTTGAATATTTGAAAATAGACGTAACTATATTTTTTCGTGGTTAAGTCCCTTCCCGTCCCCAGCTTCTTGTCTCTTCTTTTTATATGTAAGGCTCGGTTTTTTCACTCTTTCATCGATATGTGGTCGTTGAGCATCTGTGTCAACTGCTGATCTATTACTGTTTGTGATGACGAACAAAATAACTTCTATCATTAACTTCTTCTGAGAAAGCTAAACACGCTACATGACTTCGCCACTTTTCTTTTAACTAAATTTATTTCCTATTTAATTACGTTGTCCCTGATTGCATCTTGTTCTACATGGTTATTGTAGGTGCCAAGCGTATCGCTCAGAACATGCGGCTTATGTATGGAATGAACTTTGGATTTTTACCAACTCTGTTCTGGTGCGTAATCAGCCCAGTTTACACACTTGTGAGTACTTTGTTCGCCACCTCTAACCCCCGTTCAGACAGACTTAAATTTGTATCTCCTTAGATTTCACTTATCAGTTTACGACTACGTGCTACATAAACACGTGCTATTCACGTATCAGCATACCAGCCGGCTGTTTTTAGAAAGCCCATTTTAGGCTGTTGCAAAGCCTATCTTTAGCGAATATCTCTCTCATAACCTGGATTTAAACCACGGTCTACTATCCCATGGGACAACTGTGTCGGCCACTACACCACTTGCCTTTCATTAAACAAAAACGCTGAAACGCCTTTGCTTATGAGCTCTCCTCAAACTGCCCGCTTGTTTTGATAGGGGACGCGGTTACTATCTGTTAAGTCCGATCAAGAACTTCGCAATTATGAAGTGGTAAGTAGATCGAAATTTGCGATTAAATTTGATTCTTTCAGTTTACCGTTTACTTTGTAAAGAGGTCGACTGGAAGGTCTATCTGAATACGGGGACTATGCATCGCCCAAACGCATACAATGTCGAGCTTTTGACCGTCTCAGGTCAGTCGTAAAAATGTGAACTGAGTGAAGAGCTCTGAGAGCTTCTATGCTCACAATTAAACTTCTAATGAATAAAACTACATGAAATCGAAAACTAATAGACCACACCGGTTTCAACTAAACACCAGGGAAAAGGATCAATCATTAAATTACTTTTGATGTAGCTGGTACGGTTTATTAAACTGAAAACAAAGATACATGATAAATAAACGAAAACTTTTGTAGACATGCTTCCCACTTAAATACGCATAAATACTCGATGTACACCAAATCACTTCTAAACATAAATTTGAAACTGAAGTAATTCGGGTATTCAGCATACTTTCAACGGTTACACGCTTGACTTTCATGCTCTTTTGAGGGCTCCTGATTAACGTCAATCTTAGTCCGGATTCCGTTCCGACTCTTCTGCTAATGATCACTGCCTCAATGACTTCGTGAAACACTGTATATAGATTTTCGGTCTTATCAGTTTGTAAAATATACTAAACACGAAAAAACTGGATGATCACTTTTTTCTATGCACGTGTTGTGACAGCTCTACAAAGAATTAATCACCACTGTACACACGTGTGCATGAACCTAAGACAGTTTGCTAGTCTGAAAACGATAAACTGCATAAGCCAAATGGTCAGTACCAGTTGTCGAGCACGTTATTGTAATGTTGGTTAACTTCATCTATCTCGTTAATGTTAACCAAAGCCCTGGTACCCCGTGAAATGAGTTAGCCAATGCATCACCGAGACAGTATCAATAATGGCTCGGCTCCCACTAGTTGCATAGGAAAACTATGCGCGCTTAAAGGTTGTCCTCATCCACTGCTTTAGATAAGTCCTTGGCATCACATGACAAAACCGAGTCATTAACAAGGATGTCATGAGTATAGTAAATGTTCCCCAGACTTTCGTTTTTCTCAAGCAGAGACGTTGGCGACGACAGTCTTATGGGCAAGAACTGCGTGAAAATTCTGTATGGGGAGCCATTCACTGACATAAGTATCCGTGAAAGAATAGTCGCATATAAACGACGAATACGCATGTAACATGAATGCGTATGTCACTACTGTGTTCTCGAAAGCAATAACATTGGGACAAAGCACTACTGTTTCCAATTTAAGAACATGAGCATCTAGGCCAATTCGATTTAACGCCAGTTAGCTATTAGTTATTTTCTTGGCAAAGCACCTCCCCGACCTAGAATTAAATCTCCTATATTTTGTCTAGACTCCGCCGTAACGGTTTCCAAGTAAGACGATCCAAACAATTAGCAAATAAGTACATACGTATCTATCACAGAAGTACACAGAAAGTTAAACTAGACTTTCCCTGGTTTTCAGGTTTTTCTATTTGCACAAAGCCCTACTGTTTGTGTTAATTCATTTTTTTATACTGTACAAAGATTTACGTTCCTTGGGAGATTGGTTTCTGCTGATTATTAACAAGTTCAATTTGTTCACACAAAACTTATCCTTATGGGGAAATTTTTATCGTTTTACAGAGTCTTTTCATCATAAGCGTCTTGATCTACGAAGAGTTAACTTATGAACGCGCATCAAAACCTGAAGTTTACCAATATCCTGACTGGGCAGTTAAAGTCGGGTGGCTATTGGCCAGTTCCAGCGTTTTCATGATCCCAGTTGTGATGTTCGTTCAAATTCTACGCACTCCTGGGTCATTGTGTCAGGTAGGTTTTGCCACCTCATTTTCTAACCGATAGACGTACTGTGTCATTTCGCCCACAAAAATGTTTAGACATTTCGCCAATATTCTTTCAGGAAACTGTGTTTCAATCGTGCTAAAATGTTCTTGTCGAGTTGACAAACTCAGTCTGTATTCGACTTGTTGGCAACTGGTTGACCCAAGTGCGTGAATCCACTGCCTTCTCGTTTGTTCTTATTCGCATTGACTTCATGCTAGTAAACATATACGTAGTTGCAATGCACGTCATACTGTGTTGGCTATAGTTAAGCTTGTCTCCATTCCTCCGGTCGCATACTATTTCATACCTTGGTGAATTGTATCACACTAATAATTAATTCTCTACAAGTTAGATACACTTTAGTGTTGTGTTACTTGTGTAATTGTATGTTCACGGAGTAACTTCAACAACCAACTGAGTAAAAGGCAGAAGTCAGTGGAGGGTTTTTCGCGAATAACTTTACCTGCAGTAAGGTAGACAGGCTGGTTTGTGAGCCAAGAATTCAGATGGTACGAGGATTGGTTATTCGGCTAGCTGACGCAGTTAGCGTATATGTCAACAATACTACATACTTAAACACCTATTCGTACATAATAATACCGGACAAATGCAATTGCCATTGGGGCATTCTTCATGGAAGACATATTTCTTCATCAGATTTTTCACCAGCGTCTTATTTTTGTATTTTCCCTCACTTGACTACTCACCAGTAGTATACTTTTACCGTTCATCACCACAGAATTGCTTGGCTCATACAAGTCTGACAAACACAGTTTATGAAAAATGTAATGTCTTCGCCCGAACTCGCTGAACTTTTCAGGCGAACACTGTCTAAGAAAAGACGGAGTGATTAGTATTACTCATTACCGCTTTAGGTATTTCGGTAAGTATCGTGCACCTTGAAGAATACCGGTCATTGTCCCGATTAAGTAGTTCCAGCTGGTCCTCACATATGCTCTTTTTTTGTTCACGTGATCCAAAAAAACATCAGATACCATGAACTACTCGACAAACACCAAATCTGTCAGAATGTGGTAGGTACAATGGTAGGTCACGATTCCACTTCTGAGGTTTGGAAGGGTGATTTCATCATTCCCGTTTCACATGATAGTTGTAGTTCGATCCGTGTACCATCTAACATCCGGTGATTTGGGAAGACTGTGCTAGTTTTTTCGCTCGCACCACTAGTTGTACAGTCTGGAATAGCATAGCAGAAGGAGACCACCTTGAAACTGACAACGCTTTCGAAGTCGATTTAGAGAGCGACGTTGATGAACGACGAATACTCATCAAAAGACCACGTGAACGATGAGGTACTAGATGCCCAGGACAAAAGTAAACTGCTTTGTTCACTGCGGTCAGGCAGTTATTCAGCTAGTGAGCGTGTATAAAACTGTTGTAGACGCGAAATAAGACAGCCTGGGTTACACAGAATGTGCTTACAATTCCGCTACAGGATGACTGTTGTGAACATACGAAGTGGTTCGGTTTGGTGCATCAAAAGTCTACACTTGTTGACCTTTTTAAGATGTATCTTGCATACAGAACAATCAAAAATGACAAATTTCAATCTATCACAAATCGAGTTAGGGTAGGTTAATATAAACAACTGGGGTCTGTATCAAAATATGCACAAATTGGACTCTCGACAGTTCGTTATACTATTGGGTTGGGATTTAGTCAGCTCAACAGAACAACAATGAAAATTTCCATGTTGTAGTGACAACGATGTTCGCAACTGTACACTGATACTTAATTCATTGTATGCGAACCTATTACGCTCAAGATTCCGCGCTGTTTTATCGGCGGATGGGTTCTTTAACATCTTGCATCTGACTTATTCTTCGAACGGTTTAACTAAAATGACTTATATACTTTTTACAAGCCTGACTCGGGTAAATTGAAAAAAGAAACCATGTGTATTAAACAATTTTATCGATATCTCATACACACGTACCAAAGAAAACTGAACGCTCAAATTCGGCTGCTTCAACCTGATTCGGATTGAAGTCAACAACATTGCCGTCCGGTGATGATCATGGTCATGATCATGACCATGATCATCAAAGACAGCAATATTTCTAACTGAAGATTAGCTGTCATACCATAATGAAGAAATGAGCAGGACTCAGGTAAGAAAAAGAGATAGCAAGAAAATTGAACTACCAAATATATCGATGTCTTTAATCAAACATTCAAATTCAAAGTGACTACATCACGTCAACGAACAACGTAACTATAAATGACAGTAAGGCGTAATCAACAAGATGCTATCCATACAACTTTCACTATCCCATGTCATTATTTGCAATTAGTTCCTAAAACACTTTCGCCGAACTACCTCAATATCTAGATCACTGAGCCTGATTGATCGCCACCGACTGTGTGGGGTGCTAGGACTGCAACCCGGGAGAGGAACCCGGGAAACCCTTGACGAGAAACTTCATTTTTGCATGTCATATGATCATATTTCACCTCGCGCCTTATGCAGGCTGGCATCATGTGTGCATTATGTAACGCTTTTACACAAATCCAAATATTATACGAAAGAACCGCTTGGTACTCACCACCAAATACCCTCTTTCTAAACACTTCGTTGCTAGTTAGTACACTCTAATGCCAGCGATCTAACATCGACATTCGAATATTTGAAAACGGTTCGAGCCAAGTTTCACAATCGTAAATTGGCATAGCTCAATAATCATCTTACACACGCGACCTTTAGGCTTCAGAGAGTTGACTATCTTTGGCTAGAGTTGTCCTATGTTGACGAATATCATTCTAGGCTTTGAAATATGCGTTACTATTCCATTTCTTGTAAACCTGTTGCTGCTTGAGTTAGCTATCAGTAAACAAATGAACTGATGAAATCATCGACTAGAATGTCAGACAATACAAATTAACCAAACCGAATAAATGTGGATATCCGATTAATCAAAACGCGAGAACTCTAAGAAATCGTTTCGTTTGAGAATGAGAGGAATAAATGGAATGACCATGGTTACTCACTGAGGGAAGATAAACGGTGTGGATACAATTACTAGTGATGTGAAAGCCAAGGTCCACAATGCTCAATGATGTACTCGTTCAGCTGGCGATATCAGCTGGAGAAGTTCGTGAATCAACACCATATACCGGGTCCATCTGCATAACATTGCATGCAATGTTTCATTTTAGCAAAATTATAGGTTCCATTGAAGTCATCATTATTGCCTGCCAGATATTTCGACATTCTGATGTTCGGGTTCGACAGGTAAGGAAATATTAACTAACAAATTGTTAATTGTGAGACAGAAAAATTGTCAGGAATCGGACTGTTGAACCTTTGACAATTGGGAAGTTAGCTGTTAAGATTTTGAACACCGACTGAACAGCAGTTTGTATCTCTGTGTGATTTCCGGTTCATCAGATGCTGAGAAATCAACATATTGTTTAGAAGAGGATAGTCTTTGGCAGTAAGCTGTCTGCTGCTTTATTGATTAATCAGTCTCCAAATTGGATGAATACAAGCGGGAAAAGAAATCGTCTACTACACACTATGCTATACAAAATTCTATTCGACCCATAGAAAACTGAGCTCTCTCAAATGTAGAATTGAAAAATAAAACATGAGTAGTGTTTTAGTTTGAGTCACTATGTAAAATTATTTGGCCTATATACACTCTGTATTAACAAACGACGTTTGTATTGATTTCAGCGCATTAAAACTCTTTGCCGACCGCAGCTAACGGAAAGTCAACTTATACGAATCGAATCAAATCCGGAAGGGTTCAGACAATCGGGTAACTTAGAATTTTTGTTCGTAAATTCCGTGTACGATTTAGAACACGGTGTATTGAGTAATTTATGTTTTTCTTACACCAGTGTTCACCATTTATGTTGGAATGTCTGAAGTAGTCTACAAGCATTGGTACTGGTGTATCAGTACAGCACACTTTATTTTCTGTCAAGGTACTTTTGTTTAGCGAATAAAATTGGTTTCTATCACTCAACGCCAAGCAATGTCATTTTAAATTCATTGTGTTACAATAGCAGTAGACGACCGAGAACCGATCCTACTCAAAGCCGTCCGTATCATTCAGATTAGTTCTACCTCCAACCCGTTCAATGATTGGCTCATTTACACTATCACACTTCTGACTTGCCAGATTTTTTCACTTGTCCTCCAAATCCCCTACTATGTATAGGTTCAGTTCTACTCATGCTGTGTCTTTGCTTTCAAGCGTTTTGATGGGCAATGGTCTGAGTTTTGTTCCACTAGCTTGCATATATTCTCGAGACCAGTCTGGTGAAGTTAAAGAAGGTTGCCAACGCTATTAAGTCTGCAAAACTGTGCTTGATCCCATATGCCACACAATGGTTACAGCGATAACTTTTGTGTGCTCGAAACTGAGTGACTTGGATCGTCTAGTTAGTTTTCATATCCACAAATTCTGCGTATTGTACTGTGGAGGTTAAGAAGAGCTATAATCGCTAAAGGGCAAGATTGTTGGAAAACAAAAAATTCTAGTATTGTTCACCCTATGGGTTTAAACGACACTTTTATCTTGTAGAAACTATTTTCAGCCTTAGCATGGTTTATAAGAAGGACTCTATCCCGAGAAGAACGGTCTCTGGTGCTCCATGGATGGTGCTTTTAGCCCAGAAACTGAGCCTTCCAGTGGGAGATAACTTTAGGTAACGTGCAACCGACTGAACAGTTGAAAAAACACTTAACCCCTTGGGTAGATTAGCTGCTCCACGACTTCATTCATCAAGTCATTAAGCTCTTGCACCCAATCACACGGTTTTTTAGTTTAAACCATCGTTCAGTTTGCAGACTTTAGTGAAACAAACACTGGCCAAACTAACTGACAAGTTTTCAGCAAAATGTGCACTGGTAGAACATTAATCAGTCCACATGGAGCACAATACTTCCAGCAAATTTCATTAGCTTACTGGAACGGAACGTACATTTAAAATCGCTAAATTATTAAATGGTAAACCTTCCAGTGCGGAATAAGAAAATAACTGCTCAGCAAAGAAGGGTCGTCCAGAATTAGGTCGAATACACTATTAACAGGCAGGTAAAACTTGAGTTGCAAGTAATAGAAACATTCTCAGTTTACGAACGACGCGTTTTCAAATCATAGAAGAGAAAAGTGAACAACCCATTACTACGGTCGCTGTGACCAGGATCTCATGCACTCAGATCAATTGTGATTATAACGAGTAAAACGGCCACAGTTTGCAACTAGCCCTGGTTTTTAACGCTGTTGAGTTCATAAGCATTTCTGATGTAAATGAACCTCAAGTTCTCCAAAGAAAGACAATTTTGTTGGCGATAAGTTTTCTTGTTGGTTAGAAACTTTCCAAAGGTCCCTAGATTATCCGTCAAGAAGTCTCCATCTACTTGACCCGCAATGGTGAATCTCACCAGCTTTTCCGTTGCCTCGCCTACAACCCTGTATCGGTCCCTCAAGACGACGACCGTAGTGAAATGTTACCTATTAATAAATCGGAAGTTATATTTATACTCCGAGTCGACTTTGGGCTCACAACTTTCCCCAGTGTTTGGAACTGTGGATATCTCAAGGCGGGTAAATCCAGACATGTTGGTGTGCAGATATTTCACCATCATTCTAGTTTAGGTTCTGGCATTTACAGTGCATTTTCACGTTGAACATCACACAACTGATCGCAACTGTCGCATTCCCATAGAATTTCCAGTAGACCCCTTTCGAAAAGAAGCACTAGACTCGAGTTTCGCTCTCACTAGAGCTCATCAGTAGTGCATATCCTTGCTACGACCGGGACTAGAACTCCAGCCACGCTATTCATAAGGCAACCGTGTTGACAGCTGCGTCACTGACCTCTCACGGAGCTCAACAAGTTAGTGGTCTCTGTGATTTCAACTTGGAGAGAAGTCCTATTCGAGAAGTCATCGATTAGAGTTAACAGACAGTAACTGTGTCTCCTCTCAAATCAATCGGGCAAACTGATCAATACTCACAAGTGCAAGTGGTTGAGCGTTCATATATATTAATTCGGCCGTGCCCAATGTGAGGTAAGTGGCGCAGTGGTAAGCACGGTTGCCTCATGAATAGCGTGACCGAAATTGTAGTCCCGGCCGAGTTTTGATAAGGGCAAAACCCAAGTCTAGTGCTTCTTTTCGAAAAGGGCCGACTGGAAAGTCTATGGGAATGTGATAGCTGCAGTCACTTTTGAATGATGTTCAGTCTACATGTGAAACTATGAAGTATCACACTTCAGATACTTTGGCTGCATTAATAGCTAAAATAATACAAGTGTGAAAAATCCATGTCTTGCTCGGAACCGAACTAACAGCAAAAAATGCACATCTCAAAAGAATACTTGCTTTAAAATAATTTTGAAATCACAGACTTGATCTATGATGCATGTTGGTGTCACCGTGAGTGGTACAGACCAGCCCCGATTGTCCATGGTAGAACTCCATCAAACAGTCATGCCCGAAGTTTGTTAATGCTACTGTTGAGCACTAGAACTGGGTTACTCATAAGTAATCTGTTTGATTTGCTGATTTGCACGATATTCGGAACGTGTTTTGGAGAACCTCAAGGTCAACAAGTTTGCCGGAAACTGCAAGATAATCGGTATTAATATTTCTCATGCGCCTTCCATCAAGCAGCCACTCTTGCCTTATTGTATTGTTCAAAATCCACAACCCTCAGAAAACACCCCTTACTGCTGCATCAACATCACTTGTTCAGGAAAATCACGTGACAGCCGCAGTGGGCTGGTGGAGATGGAAGATGAAAACCGATGCTGATACACAAGCATTTGACGCACATAACAGCGAGGAGTTACAAATCATGCTGGTTTCTGTAACAAACCTCTTAATTAACTATGCGTCACTTCCGAATAACCCGGCAAATTGAACCAACTTTTATTGAATAGTTGACGTTGCCAAAAGTATAAACGTGATCCACGCGATCTTAATCGCAGTTCGCCACAAAATTGGATTGATGTTTTCCATTGTTGTATCTAACTGTAGATAACTGTTGAACCTGGGCAAAGATTGTTGGCGCTGGCTGACTAGCTACTATGTTACTTCCGGACCCTAGCTAGGGTTAGAAAGAGGGTATTCGTTAGTTATTGTCAAATTCTTTTGTTCGACTTTCAAGTTTACGTAGACTTAGATAGTAAGCCGTGTACTAAGGATGCCTACCAGCCATCATCCACACCTATCACTGTTGACCAAAGCTGCAACCGCCTGACATCAGGCACGAGGTGGACAGATGAAGACCTGTCCTGGAAAAACGAAATCGTTCACGAAGGGGTTGGCCACTGTAAATGGAGTTTGTCTCTCGGACTGAGACCCTCGCGACCAACACAGTTGGTGGCTGGAAACGTGAAATGAGATGGCGTTCACTCAGGCTCAGTGACGTGGATGTTGCCGTAGTTTGGCGGAATTGTTTTTGGTTAATAAGTTGCAACCACTGACTTGGGATTACGAAGGTTGTGTGGAATGGCATCCTCTTGATTACGCCTTACTCTCACTTATGGTTATGGTGTTTGTCTACATGGTGTAGTCTCTTTGAATCTGAATGTTTGAGTATAGACAGAGATGTATTTGGTGGCTAAATCTTCTCGTCTTCTTTTTTCACATCTGAGTTCTGCTCATTTCCTCATGGTTGTATGACGGCTACTCTTCGGTTAGATAGATCCTGGAGGTGATGAAGATTTATTTGAAAAAATATTGTTTATGCTCACTTTTCAGTAACATCCGGTTAGTAAATCATTGTTTGATAATTTTCCAAAATCCAGACAACCTTTCATTTAAATTAACACAAGTCCGCTGACCTCCGCAGGATTGCTTTTAAAAACTTGCATTCGGTGTTAGACATGAATGTGGAAGGCGGATGTTTGATTCATGATTGCACCAGTAAGAATTCAAGTAGAAGAAGGCGCAAAAAGGCACAAAACTGATCGACGCCTTCACGGTTTTGGTTTCGTCCATGCATGGGCTGCCACCCGGTCAACTGGTAGAAACGAATTACACTTCCAGTTACTTAATCTGCAGTGGTTTATCACGAGAACATTCAAGATCACTGCTGAGCGCCCGGTAAGACCGGACATGCCTAGGTCCGACAGATCGGTAAAATCATATGCAGATATATGGGTCGTCTTACAACAAAACATTTGTATTCAGGACGAATTCATACTGACTATTATGTTGACGTTTGTGACTGCGAACAATGTTCGGAATATAGTGCCCAGTGAAGCGTGAAGGAGACCGGGGGTGAATTAACTTCAGCGGAGTTCATCTAAGTACTCAACAACAAACCGTAAAAGCATATATTTAAAATTGCGGCAAACTGTGGAAAAAGGTCGCAACTTTCAGCATATCGTGTTCAGGGAGGTTAATGGGGGCTAACTGGCTTTCTTCATTTTTTCTCTATCAATGTTCACTAGTGACGAATGCTCTGCAAATTCTGAGCAATACTAACCACTCGACCCTCTGCTTTGTCCGAAGGTGGTTATTCGACGCAAGGCCTTTTATCTCGCCGTCTCTTTTACTATTGACACTCATTGTATAATGGGAAATTTGTAACCGATCACCCTGTAGTTTCCCGTGGAAGATTCTTGAACTTTTGCAATCTAAAAGTTGTTTTACCCGAAATCCACAAACAACATACACTTCCGTTTTCCCCCTAATGAAGTTGTTACTAGCTCACTGCCCCTCCTCTGGGTAAGTCGTTCCGCCACAAGGTTCGGTTCGTCAACGCGTGCTTTCCTAAGTCGTACTTGATTTCCTAACGCAGGGTTGAAAATTAGCACATCACGTGAAGCAATTCTGTATTGAAGTTGACCGAATGTAATCATGTCTATGATCGGTCGATTTACTCGTGGTTTATGTAATCGGTTGAAGATGCATGTCGCTTCAAGTCACCCTAGATGTCTTACTATTAGCAGGTTTCAAGAGGTTGAAGGAGGATAGTGGACAGATGACTTATTAGTACGCCAAACATGCGTAATGGGAAGATAGACAGGTCACACGTATTACGACAAGGGAGATCGGTAAAAGTCAATGAAAGCGTTCTAATTTGACGAGCTGTTGACAAGCCCAGCGTGAACGAGTAACCATACTATTGCTGAAGGGCTTAATACACAATCTGGCTTGGTGACCTGGTAGCGATCTGGGCCTCTGAGAACATTTGTGGAGCAAATGAAGTGAGATAGTCTACAGCGCACGCATCATTCAAACTAAAGCCTGGCCTGTCCGGACTAGATAGGCGGAAGTAACAGTGATCTTCAGCTCCAGATGACCTACGGTTTCCGTCAGTCGTACCTGACAGGAATCAAGGAGGGGATAATGAAACATGAGGTCCCGCCTCACCTGACGACGACTGACATATTAAGAGTAATGATCCCTTTTACACGAATGACCGGAATTTCACCTACTGGGTTAACAAGAAGTACAGAAAGCCAACTTCATGGATCACTCACAGGTAGCTTCATATTTTCTGTGAACCAGAATCGTCTCTGCCGCAGAAATTCAATAGTAGACCACAAAGGTCGAGTGATGCTGAGATTATTTTTGATGGTGGTGGGTAATTAATCAAAATCCCGTGAAAGGCGACAAGATGCAGTGTTTACGAGAAGAAACTGTAAACCACTTAAGGGATGACGACTTCGGGATATAGTAGATGACTTTCTCGAGCACGTGTTACACTTTGTTCGTGATTTATTCCAGCTTTCAAAGTTAGATCCATTTAGTGATTTGATTGGGTCAGTTTTGTGTTCAGGTTACTCAATATCCCCTACGTTGAAATCTATGAAGCTCGCTGTTTGATATTTTGATAATCGGAATGCTACCATTGTTCCGAAGGACAATGGTAGCAAAATTTGCAACAATAACCGTGATGTTGACTAGTTAGTATGAGAGTCGCACTATGAATATGGAATCTGAGCTCACCTATTGAACAGTGTGAGGCCAGGATGGGTTTATTTTATTCAAGACGATTGCACACAAACAGGGACAAAGTTTCAGATAACCACGTCAGTCTGAAATCAAGTAATTACGATTACTTCGTTCTTCTGTCAAAATTTCCCCACCATTGTACTTCGGTGAGAGGCATCCATTTCAAATGGGAGGTCAGAACTTGAATAGTTTAAAAAGAATCATATTGTTCGTTGACATTTCAGGTCTGCTAACTTGATTTTTGTCACTGGTTTCCACAAATTTCGAAAATAATCTGTAACTGTTCGATGGAAAAACAGTTGCTGAATTTCTGTGTCTGAGAGCTGATGGTTTTGTATCCATACCAATGTTTCTACCATTAATTTGAAAGTGGATAATAATCTCAATGTTATCGATCACCGTCAAATGAAACACAGTCCGCTATTTACTTTTACCTGTTTCCACTTTTTTCTGTTTCTATTGCTGGTAACTGTAGATAAATTACAGCTCATACTCATTTTTACTAGCACAGTAAAAACAATTCATACACATGTCCGAGTGGTACATGCCTTGCCACGTATTCCGCGTTATCCTGTTTGAGCCTATATCTTGAAAATCCATTAAGCTAACAGTTCATATGCCTGGAATGTTTTTCAGGTTCTCCAGAACAGTCAAGGTTATCTGATCATATTCAATCAGTCAAACAACCTATTAACTCAGTAAGACAACTTTGGCATACTAGGTAACTGTGTCACACGTGTCTCGGATAGTTATGTATTTATGCAATCATATCTGTTAGTAGAATAAAGTACTCGTACACGCACCATGCACGTCACACTGGAGCAAGAGTTACACAAAACAAACTACTTCTTGGTTGTTGAACATCGGGTTTATTGACCCTTACCCGGTTACCAGCTGTTTTAACCTGACTGGTTTATAATGTTAGAATACATACGAGGTCAACTGGGTTCACATTTGAGCCCAATGGATCAACAATCAAGCCCGTTAAACACTGAACTATGAGTATTCCGTTGATCGAGCTACGTGGGTTATAAACCTTGTCCGACAGATCACAATCGAAAGCTTCGTTTGACATAATTTTATCATGTGTGCTTAAGAAACGTCGTAGTCTTGACTCTCAAAGTGGAAAAGATTTTGACTTCGCGGCTAACATGCGTTTTCTTTTATCCTTCTTGCAGCAAACAGGGAAACGAGCACTGCAATCACCGTTATGAATGGTCCGTTCTTAACCCAATCAGACGAGGTTCCCACATCTAGTACCTAAAGAAACCAACAGTAATTTCAAAGCCCCCTGGTTAAATCCTGCGTTACAGCGGAATGGATCAAACTAAAAAGGAACTTACAGTTACCAACGATAATAATTTTTCATATCATTTTTTCAGAATGCTTTTGTTGGCTCATAGACAGCTGCCTCAGAATCGCTACACTTGCAAAGTTTCGGTGTCCATATCATTTGTAATCTACGACTGGCCATCAATATTATCACATTACTTTTATCGACTGGTGACTATTTTCAACTTTTGTTAGATTCGCTTTTCAATTAACAGTGGTTGTGATTAGCTTTCAGTCAGGACTGAAAGTATTTAAATTTTCAACTCACATGCCAGTTAGTTATGCCGTTTAACTCACACACATTGAAGCTTCTAGACCAGTACAGACGACTGACATGTACAACTGTAAAAAGCCATTCAGCAGTCGCATGTCAAGTTCATGATTGAATAAAAGAAGAAACTGACCATCAGAAATAAACTTTATAATCTCAGATAGCATGCAAAAGACGATTACACGAAGGATAAAAAAGGGATGAGAAATTGTGGAACGGAACATGCACTTGTGAAAACATGATTGAATAATACAATTGAAGAAAAACTGTACTACTGTATAGATCTTTCAGTGGAAAAGGAATTACACAAAGAAGTAGACAAAGTCTGACTACGCTGCTTCTAGTACTGAAAGAGAAGTATTTTAGACGATTAAAGGAAACTGGTAGGTAAAATATAATACGGAGGTGTGTGCTGCCATGCAGAATTGAGAAGTTCTACTTACACGGCATGACCAAGGTTAGAAGAGAACTCAACTGAGCTTCATCAAATAAAACGCTAAAGTCTGGTTCTGTTTGCCATTACAAAGAGTTGAGTGTCCTCCGTTTCTTTGGAAGTCAACTGCGATATCACGGAGCTCCTTCGGTCATTAAAAGTGGACGACTCCGTGAAAGAATTTTGCACCGTCTTTGAACTGTCATCTAAACAAAAGATGTGTTGAGTTTGATTTGAGTCAAGGCTGGATAGACAAATAAATGAGTGAACGAGTATGTGATCATATGGAAAAGAATGTAATCGCATCGTAATAATTATGCTGATTTGAAATCAAAATATAACATTTTGGTCATTTGCTGAAAAAGGATGACTGACTGCTTGAGTTTGATACCTGGTGGAATCTTGTCGACATGAAATTAATAACACCTGTTATCTTATACTCACACTAAAGAAGTTCAGATTAGACGCAGGCTGGCATTGCATTGAGGTGAGTGATATTTTAGCCCGAGCCAGCTATAGACCTGGTGAACATTGGTTTGTGCGCAAAAACTACTTAAGTTAAACATAGTGACTTTCAAAAGTACTCAAGTTTGTGTTATCATACAAACAAACCATACGTCTTAGACTTTAGACTAAATAGTATGGGTACAACATTAATGTGAGAACACCAACCAATGAAAGTAACTTGATAGCGACCAATCATCAACTAGTTTTTACAACGGGTGAATATCTGATCGGTCTACGGAACTATGCTTTTCGGCTAGTTTCTGTTCAAAGAAATATGAAAAGACGTGATAATTGTGAAACTTTAGATGCATACGCTAAACAAGTTCCAGTGCCAACTTTAAAAATTCTGTGCTTTGACTGGATTCGGGCAAGCGTTGAAAGAACTACGCCCAATAGTGCTAATGATTTTACTTCAGGACTTGAGAGCTTTCATGTTTGACTTCTATTAATAGTTATCATTCGTGAACTTTCAGTGTTTAACTGTCGAAGTGGTGAAGCGTAACATGAGTTGCTTAAGAAATCCTGACGGAATAGTCGATTCCTTGATGGTTCAGCACGCTTCACATGAGATGTTGGCCCAGTAGGTTACAGAGTCCAAATGTGAGATGCATGGGCTCCTAACTAAGCCTCGTCGAATAGGCAATGGGCGCTTGTAAAGATATGACGCTCCAGTATTGGTCGGCTGGACACAAAAACATTACCCGCACGACTCCTGCTCTTATTACTTTTGGTTTGTCTTGGATATATGGTGTGTGAATGGAACCACAAGTGGTGCAGCGCAAGTCGTTTGTAGTGATGGTTAAGCACAGACATCCTTTGGCTTCGGTCACTGTGACAAGCTAATCCGAACCGGATGCCGCCAACCATGATATTCCCGCTGGTGGCTCGAATTTAGCAGAAGCCCAACTTTGTTTTCAAGATTAACAAATCCTTCGAACTACTTAGCATATTAATTTGAAAGACTGACCTATCAAGACTCATGAAAGAATGAATACTGTTGGCTTGCTCTCAAATTCTCCCGAAAGTTTGCAGCCATCTGTGCAGTCATTGGCTGCTGTCTGTGTGATAATTTATGGTTGATGTTTGTCATACAAAGTTGGATTGAGCGTTCTGTATACCGAAAATCGTATCCATAAGTATGACCAGACAGTGATACACTAAGTTTAGTAATACGAAATAAACGATTTTCGTCCGTTTCGTCGTATGCATCTGCTAACATATTCAGAAAGGTATTTGGTTTTGAGGTGAAGTTATGAGGTTGTGAGGAGTTTGTGATGGTTACACACCAACTCATTCATCCAACCCTTTTTGAAAATGCAATGTTTCCTTTGGTTGAGCTGCGTGTCAAGGATGTCATCATGTTGATTGCCGTACCGTGCATTATTTTCCAACCCCAGAGCTCAGTAGATGCGAGGTGGTCAACAGGGGTCTAGGAGGGAGGAAACAAAGTCAGCCAATAACACTTCGCTAGTTCTATGTAGCACTAGACTTCGTAAATCGGTCTTCGTGGTCAAACTGACTTCTACCTGAGGGCGTCAAGGAAGAAGGTAGTGAGTTCGGATCAACGCAAAGGAGATAGTCGTTGTCTGATTGAACAAAATGATAAAACATCCACTGAATGTCGATGGTGAAACTGGTTTTTACTGATGTTATGTTATCCTCACATACTGCATAGCTGTTCCTGAGTGACTGTAGGTTAACTCCACGTTGCAGGCCACTTGAGTAGGACAAACACAAGTTGTACCGGTTAGTGTGAAGTAGAACTGGACAGAAAATAGGATGGGTACGCAAAAATCCAGTACTCCATGATGTCCTGGGGTTAATGAACTGCCATTAGAGGCTTAAAGGCAATGATGGATCACTTGAGGAAATGCTGTCTGCAAAATGTTGTAATTTTCAAACTAGCTGTGCGTCTTGAAAATAGTGGTAGATTGTGGAAACACTTGTTTGTACACAATGAACATTGCTAGCCTGTTAGTAGAACAATACTCATACCATTTTTGACCGTACTTTGGTCTTTTAGTCGGTTGTCAACGTTTCTTGACAAGCAGGTGTCGCATTCCAGTTTACCTATACCATGTATGGCAATTTCGTTTCTATTTTAACCGTTGGTTATTTACTGGGCAAAAATTCCATCACTGATTAAGGACTGAGTCATTACCACGACACAAGTAGCCTAACCCCCTTAGACTGTCACTGTACAAAAGTCAAATGAGCTTGTTCAGCTGAAAAGCACATTTGAACGTGTTCAAATCCTAGACGGCTGCATCAAAGCGTTGCGACTGACCGACTATACTAAGCTAACGGGGCTTGTGTATATCAGATTCTGAGAATGTAGAGAATAACCAGTTCTGAAAATAATGACAAGAATTGTTTGAAAACAATTACAGTGGGCTAGTCATAACCAGAGGCATCCGAATAACCATAAGAAAAACTGGCAGTTAAACTCAGTTTTAACGTGTGTATAAACTTGGCGAAGTAGAGCTAGAATTACCAACTGAACGGTCAGTCAGATTTGGCGTTCCAAATCAACTCACCATACGGTTGACAAAATGGCGTAAATAAACTTTGGTTCAAATGTAATACCGTACCGTGTACTGGCAGAAGCGGGCGATTTCAATGGACACACCTCACGAATAGGACAAAAAAGGAAAACACGCAATAAGTGCAAACACCGAGCAAAAATAGTAGTGATGATGAGTTCAATCAATGTGGCGGAGTGTGAAAAGGAAAGTTTATCAGATGGGTTATTGGTGATGTGTTAACATTGTTTGCTACCGACTTCTGCTTGCAAAGATTCACCCTTGGGAAAAGAATTCAGTCACCTTTCACAAAGATCTATTGAATCAGAGAAGGATTACGAATAGTTCGAGCACACCGTACAATATGGGAATAAATCATGCGATCCGTGATTCAGATATGTAGTCTATTTTTGAGGCACAACTTCAGTGCGGTTGGCTCATGGAACTTTGAGGTGTGATCTCAGGACTAAGTACCACTCACACATAAATACTCGATAATTCCTGGGACTACTAGGTTAACTGTTTGATCAGTCTTATTTGGTAAGTTGATCCTGTGTGATTTCCACTAAATTGTACGTGGGAAACGAAAGCAATGACTGACCACGCATATATAATACTGTTCAAAATGAAGCGTTATAACAACAGCATGATCAATTTCGGTTCTCATGGAAATGTCCCCAAAGCTGATCCTAACCATCAGTTTCCACACCACTAGTACCAACAACATTGTCGTAAACATCTAAATCATTTATATCAATAACAAAAGTAGACAAAAGCTCTGGACTTGTTTTTTTTAATGATAGGATCTTTGTAGCCTGGACTTCAATACCAGACAATGAAGGGGTGCAGTTACAACCACTTTATAAACGCCTCTTATCAGGCACGTGACATCACTGATGAAGGAAAAGATAGGTTGAATGTAGCTGGCTGAAAACTGGAAAAATGAATGTGCCCAACGTTGATTCGATGTATAGTAGATGTACTGAAGTTGGTTACGAACAATCTCAGGATTCATGTTAGACGCGGTTATACACACCATCATAACTTATGTGTAAACAAATTCCACTTTAACTGTTTTTGTTCTTCCAACATAATACTTTCACTCACTTGCAAATGGTATGGCGAATTGATGTAACTATAAGAAATTACACACGGTAGCAGATGCCTATAATGGTATAGTCGTCTTTTACTTGTATTACGTTCTCAGTCTAATCACGTGATTGGAGCTAAGCGGAAACATTTGAAGTAGATGATTTTTGAACATTTTCACTTTGAAAACATTTACCTATGATTTACGTATGCTTGCTGACTGAATGTTTCTGTATACGTTGTTTTTGTGGAGCACATATTCGACTAGCTGTTTCTTATTCGTTCCCTATCTTGTAATACTACGAACTCAATTACTATGTACCTAAATATTTCCAAAAGCCCAAGACCCAATAAATTGCGTGTTCTATTACCAGCATTCTATTGTACCTCAAGTTGAATAATCAGCAGACGAAAGCGATGATTTGATTGGAACCACAGCGTGCAAGCGCGCGTTAATAGTGCATGCATGGACGATTTAGTGATTCCAAGTTGAATTCAACTAACCTTCAACTTTGTAGAGAGCAAGTTTTTGTTTAAGGTTATCGGACATTCTGGGTTGTAGTAGGTATCGAATGCGCTGGAGGAAAAATGGAACAGGTACAAGTTCAAGGATCAAAATGGGTTTGAAGAGAAATCGACCACATGCATGTGACAGTTAACAGTCACTGTCACGAAATCCAGTCTGAATCGTTGTATCACCAGAATGAATCATTTTCATGTGAATTGGGGGAAGGAATGGGAGCTAACGCAAACATAGCAGACAACAATTTCCAAAAAATATAGAGTTTCCTAGGAACGCATTTCACTTTGCCTCTCCAGATTGATTAATCGATGCAATCTCACCTATCTGAAACTTTACTTCAAAACTTGTTGCTCATTTGCCATTTTGCGTGTCAGTCGCGTTGTAAGGACTGTGATGACAAGAAGACAAATGTTTGAAATAAGAAATAACCTGACAATCAGCAATCTAACCTATTTACACGAATTGAAAATCCGCAGGTTATACGTATGCAGTCAGTAGTTCCCTCATAGTCAGGAAGCATTAAGCATCTGGGCAGTATGAACAGACAATCGCTGGACATAGAAGTTGGAACAGAAACTTACAAGAGAACTAATCTGCTCCACCTGGACTCTTCACACATAATTAACTTATACAAACATACAAGTATTTATATACTGTGTTTGAAAGCCTCCGCAGCTGAAGCTTTTGTACTAACGAGGCTAAACGGTATTGTTCTTATACTTCTTGAACAGCTTACCCTTGTTTTAACTGCACCGCTGGTAGGTGATTCTTACGGAGATTTAGGTCCAAACCTACTTGATGTTTCTCGGCTTGACGGTCTCATGCCCCTGCTAAAGAAATTCTCTTCGTTAATCAGAGCCATCGCGTTTCCCTTGCTAGTCTTAAAGAATTCGAAACAACTTCTCTAACAAAGTTCTCAATCGAAAGGCCTGCGGATAACAAGATAAAATTTTCACATATATAGTAAACATCGTTAACAATCATCTGCAC
>JTDE01022235.1:153550-199405 GCA_014338405.1 Paragonimus skrjabini miyazakii
AGAGAATGAGGTAAAACAAATCACAATGTGCCATATTTTTTCATTTAACATGTGCAATATTTTAATTGAGCTTCTTTCGCCAAATATCACATCACAACAACAGGTACTTTATGCTAGCATAAATTACTTCTTCGGAAGCTATTACGGATGTATGCTGTTCAACCGACTGGCAGTTTTGTCTGTTTTGGTACCCACGCATGATACTAGAAAATCTGGTGCAAACCAGTTCCGTAGGGTGGTATAAAATAACGCGACTTCACTGATAATTCTGGACTGTTTGCACCATACCGGAGTTTGTTGCTGTACTGATGCTGCAAACTCACGAGGAACCTGCGACGTTGGTATTATTATAGTAAACTTCAATACTCATGATCTTGTGGAAGAGACTACATTTATTGAAATGATTGTTTAGGTTAAAAGGAACAAGACGTAGTATTAAGAGCTTTTGGTTTTTATGTGAACTGAACATCATTTTAAAATCGATTGCAGCTGGCGTATTCCTATAGAACGTTCAGTCGGACCGTTACGAAAGAAGCACTAGAGTGGAGTTTTAGTCTCGTCTGCGGCAAAGATATGCATTACTGACGTGCTCTAACAAAAATAAGACTCAAGTTCAATTTTCTTTTTGAAAGGGGCCGACTAAAATGTCTATGGTAATACAACAGCTGCAATTAACTGTAACTTGTATTGAATTTATATAAAAACGTTGGAAAATTTACATTAAGGACAGTGTACCACGATATCCTTTAAATTCGAATTTGTGTACAACAAGCTAGAAAAATTTGGTAGTCCCGATACACTTAAGAATCTTGACTGAAACTAGTAACTTTCCCAAAACTAATGTGTTTGCCTTTACAACTGAAGTGGAAGCAGGCAGTCTTGACTAACATTTCAAGGAAGTAAGGGTATGTAAATACGAATACTGTTAGATATTTCCAGTTGAAAGATACAGATGATCCACTCTCCACCAGTAGTGCAAAAATTTCGCTGCAAGTTTGCTGATTTCAGAGATTTCAACTAAGTCTTGAGGTTATCAGATGAAGTTCACAGGATAGTTATCGTTTCTCCTTTAGAAAAGACCGGGCAACCAGAATAATGTTTCAGTGGAAACGCGGTTTGGCGTACGCAAACGATAATTCGGTCATATACAATGTTAGGTTAACAGCACAATGGTCAACATAATATTGAGTGAAAATACGGATCAATTGTGTCAGGGTTGTATACTACTAGCAAGTCTTTTTCAGCTGACGAAAATCAGCTGCGGCGCTTGATTTCAAAAGATGTTATCTGAGTGACTTACATGAACGCGAAAAAGGCGACTGATTGAGGGTGATGTTTAAGTGATGGTTTTGTACGTTCATACAAAAAGGAACCATGCATGTTTGTCATCTTTCGATCAGGAAAAGAAATAGAAACGAAATGTAAAGTTCGTTACCCATATCCATGCACTTTAAGGGGCTATAAGGACGGGAAATGGCGATGTACTAGATAGACGAGAGGTGAAAAATTGGTTGATGGCGACAAGCATCTGGATAGTTTAGGGACACGTACATACAAAATTTCCCAAGCAGGCAGTAATTTGAGCCGAGGCGACGAATGACAGATACGGGGGTGATAGTAAAACAAAGAACACAGCGAGAAAAATTCTCTCGGTAAAACACGGTGACGAAAGAAGAGGGGAATCTTGTAGCGTTCGTACGCTTAGGAATAAACTGTGCTCCTACCGACAGAGGAGACTAATGTACATGATGTAACTTTTGAAAGGAATATAAGACGTGAGAACACTACAACGGCAGTGTTTTTAAAAGTGGAGCTTTCTTCCAATCATCAGAACTAACGTACTTTCTTTGAGATTCTCTACTGCCTTACTGCTATCGTCAAGCTGATGCTAGTTCACTGAAACTTGCCAGTTACACGTCCGATTTGGAGAGTTTGGACCGTACATGAACAGAAGCGCTGACGGTCATTCTAGTGTCAGGTTCATGAGCAGGAAACTAGCGAATCTACTCTCAGCATTTGGATAGTCTGATCTTAGTCTCAGTTCAATCCTTGTTGTGCCCCGTATTGCGTAGGCCATACAGTTTGGTATAGAATGAGTGGCATCTGTCATCCACTTGTTTTGAGTCACCAAAACAGCGAGGGGACTGACTACAATGTCGCTTTGTTGTTACATTTATATTAGGTAAATAAACATCGTGGGTGAAAAATGAACCAGATGGCTGTTTGATCGATATAAAAGGATTTTCAAATGACTACGACTGTCAACCGCACAACTTTAGGTCAGATTACCAGCACGGTTAACCGATCTGCACCATCCAAGTTCTGCTAAGGCTTACAGCATAGACCCTGAAGCAAACAGCATAAATTTCATAACAGGGATAATCAGAGTTTGGTGAGCAAGAACAATTTAGCAATATACATAGGTAAACTGTTTGCACCCGGTAAGAAATACAAGTCAGTTGTCAAACGTTTTCGACCAATCGTTTGGTTTAATCGCATTTCAACCTGTATAAACCGCTAAATACCAAGCAGCAGTTCTCTTTGATAAGTTAACGTAAGAAGGTCTAACACATAACTGTAATACTTACATTTTGTAGCTTCAAAATATCTTATAAAAGCAAAGAAGATGGATCCGTCGTGGTTTCGTACCTCTACAGGATTTCTCAGCATACATGACTTTTCTTCTCAACGGTATTTGCTTAAAGCATGTTCAAGGATTTGATGATAACAAAACATGAAACGACTATATTATAACAGACAAACGTTTACCGATTACATCAATATTTCATGCATTAATCAGTTACATACAGTACATTTGAATATCGATTTGTTATGATTATTAATTATAAACGAATATGGCTGGGCGTTCCACTTGATAACTCAATCACGCCTAATGTGAGGTCACTAGCACAGTGGTCAACACGGTTGCCTCATGAAAGTGTGGCCGGAGTTCTAGTCCCGGCCATGGCAAGGATATGCACTAATGACTACCTTTAATCAGAGTGAAACTCGAGTCCAGTGCTTCTTTTCGAAAAAGGCTGGCTGGAAAATCTATCTGAATGCTAAGGCTGCGATCAAATGTGTGTCACGTTCAAACTTGAAATCAAACAAATCCCCGACTATTCCTCAGTAATCTAAGTGAGTTAAGCTTTAGCGGTGAAAAAAATCCGGCATGTTCGATGATGTTTGAACATAAATCGTTACAAATTACGTTATTAACAAACTGTCGGGGCAGTCGAACCCGGTGGATAATTTAGTGGATTCCATATGAGACAATGCGAAGGGTGGGTAACCGTGCCAAAGTTCGAAAGTTAGGAGCTCCCAGCGTGACTTTTTAAGTCAGCTGGTACAGCACTTGCCGCGTTTGAGCATGGTGTTTCTGTCACTGGTTCGAATCCAGCCGAAGCCCTGAATTTTCACAATTGCGTCTCATTTAAAATCGACTGGAAATCTATGGGAATGCGATAGCTGTAATCAGCTGTGAGTAATGTTCAATGTATTTGAGAACGAAAATCCTCTACTGCTCATCATTACTCGGAATATTACTCAACAAGTTAATGATTTCTGTGATTTCATTTACAGAAAAGTCATAATCCCTGGGCCATTGACTGGAGTTAACACGATAGTTACTGTGTCTCCTATCGAGACGATCGAGCAACCTGATCATTACTCACAAGCGACAATGGTTGAGCGTTGACATATGATGATTCAGTCGTAGCTAACGTGAGATCATTGGCTCAGTGGTCAACGAGGTTGTCTCATGTAAAAATGGTCGGAGTCCTAGTCCCGGCCTTATCAAGGATAAATGCTAATAACAAGCTCCGTCAACAGCAAAACTCAAAATATGTTTTTTTTTTAAAGAAACCGTTTGGAAAGTCTAGGTGAATGCAAAAGCTGCAGGCAAATGTTAGAGTCGTTCAACTTTTACTGCTTGTTTTGACTTCGTGCATATTCTAACCATTTACAGTAGCTGTTACGTACGCCTAACACTGTGCAACGATAATGTAAGAATTTTCCAATCAAGTTCTTGATTTTCGTATTATTTTGGAGTATGAGTTTCAAACACACAAGACGATACATTAGTTTCCCATGCAATTTTGTGGAGCGAAAACATGCCCTCCCTCCTGAGCCTTTAATAACGAACCGGCTAATGTTAATGGCGTATGATACGTAGTAAGAACAGGCAAAAGTAGAGGTCGTCTACCACAATATTTGTCTGCCTACGGCTATCGACGTCTGTTGACCTTAGAATGAGCATTCTGGATATATATAACTACAATGCAGCTTCAAAACTGGGTTGACCTATAGGTGTTGACTTACTTGTATTTTCCTGCCAGATTTTGACCGAAAACTTTGAACAACCAATCACTACAGTACAGACAATTCCGGAGAAATACCCCAATGATAATTATCGCATTTAAATGTAGTACTCGTTTTATTTCATATAATTTTCACTCACCCGTCCGGAAGTTTTGATGCCTTTACAAATGCACAGAAAAATAACAGTCCAGGCTAGAAGAAGGCAAAGGGCCAATTCCCATTGAATATTGCCCACATGGTCGATGCCTGAAGATAATCCAAGCACACGATTTCTGATATGGAGTGAAATTGGATGAATTTTAATAAAATGCAATAGTTTACTTTTTTTGATAAAAAAATAGTGGATAACCAAGTGAAAAACAGAAAATGGACTCAATTACCTACTGCTGCTTGCAAATTAAATTTGTCTAAAGGGTTTACTTAAACGAATTTGAAGGTATGTTTGCAACATAGATGTATTACAATAAAAATGATTTTCCTGAAACTTTGAATTCAGCTTATGTTCATTTATATCTTTAGTTATCTGACTGATCGTTCTTAGTTCAGCCTTCGATCCATGACCGCTCTTAACGACAACACTACACTAGTCATTTGCATTGCAACCGTGAGGGGAAAAGCGTTCTAGTTTATAACAAAAGAAGGCATATGGATAGGAATCACAGTATATTCTCTAGTAAGTACAAACCACTTCGATGTGTATCTGTACTTCATTTCTTGCATCTGTTTATACTAGTGTGGGGATTTATCAAACCGGAGGTGCGGGTTTTCCAACACTTGGTGGAATACCTCAACGCGGCGAAAAGGTTTGTTCAAAAGCTCAAAGAGAGCAGACAGCGGACAACACGAACGACCGGGTGAACCATCGCTCAACTGGATCGGACCAACAGACGAGACATGGCAGGCAAAATGGAGTGGATAACCAGATCAGGGGCGCGATTATTCAAACACTCGGAGGAATATCTCGATGCGGTCGTAGAATGCGATCAAATCCCACAATGGATAAATTGCGGACAACAAGAGCGACCGGACGAGCTCAACGAGTTCGGACCAACCGACAAGGAATGGCAGGCGGGAAAACCCACGATAAAAGGCGTCGGCCACACAAACAAACCGGGCGGAAGTGCACACGATGTGTGAGCGAAAGCCGGGGGTGTTGTGGGCCGGGATTCTGATTCACTAACGTTAGTGCGTGCGTAGCATGGGAATCAGTGAGTTGGACAATAAAGATTGTGCTCTAATGGGCGCCTTCTTGCTATATTATTACCGAAAGTTAGGCTTGATTGTTCCTTAGTCCTTACTCGTGAACTCACGTTATGATGGAAACAATCGTGTTTACCACGGTGCTAATTCTTGCAGCCACTCCATTGTCAGTTATACCCTTGTTTGTGTTATTCAAGTAGCTCGAACGGAATTCGAGCCGATAATCTGTATCTTGTTAGCCGTCAGTCTAATCGACAAAACCAGCGGTGTTGTCACCAAGCAAAACACTAATGTCGATAATTCCTCGTCACAGACAAGTCACACAAAGGTGATAGCAAATGCATTAAGATGAGTGAGAACTTTGACTCACAACATACAACATTTGTCGGTTAGAACCCTGCTCATACAGTGTTAGAAGCTCGAAATAGGTGGTATTGGTGTATGCGGGTTATCGGTTCAAAGGTGAAAATCACGTTATATAACATAAGTGTTGTTTCAACTGACTGCAACCACTGCACCCGGTTAACATGAATCGGTAAATTTTGTCCATTTAGAGCAACAGGATTTGTTGGCACATCAAACATAAACTGCGGCTCTTTCAGAGTTTGTTCAGAGCCGTGAACTGCAATCTGTCACGTAAACTGTTAATATGATCTAAACTCCGAAAGAATTATTCTTCCGACTAGTCTTCACACAACCTCCGGTTTTAGTTGTTACACATTGCTGTTTTATAGCAGACCGCGTTTTGAAAAGGTTCCAGATCATAGGGGTAGTCGCTGGACGACTTCACTCGAGTCCGTCAGAAGTCCGAGTCATGATGTCAAGGTCGTCAATGCTTTAAATATGCGAATGTACGTTAATGTGTTGTTCTTGGTCCCAAACCCTTGGAAAGTATAGAAGACTATCAAGACACACTGCATTTTTGCGTCATATGGCTGTAACCGGTGACACCAACAGAACTGAACTGACATTGTTACAGTTAGTGGTTGAATATATTTGTTCCAGCATTGTTATTACTATTATCAGGCTTACAACGACTTTGCATTTTGTGTCATATTCTAAGGAATGTTTGGCAGGAGTATATAAAGAACGGGATTGTTGTTGAGATTATGCAACTTGTAGACTGAACAGACCACTGGAACTGTAGTAACATCTTGAGGCAAAACTAACTGCCCAGAATGCTTGGCTTGTTCGAGTCTGGACAAATTCTTATCTAACTTTAATCCGGTAGTATAAGAGAATATACATATTGTTATTTTATCTAAAGCTCACCGTACACAACTAAGCAGTGTGGTACTACTGCGCATGATCAACCAATGCTCCGAAAAATTACCGTCCCTAAAACGTGTAAGGGTGGACTTCACGTGACCTGACCATATGAGCGTAGATAGATTAGACCAACAACCTGGCGCAGAACGCCGCAATCAGTAATCATACAGCCTAGAAATTATGACAGAGTTGAGGTATTCGGTTCGTTTTATTTGACCGACAAATGTGCTGCGGAAGTCACAAGGTGGTTCAGTTCAGAGCAGTACAACTGGTATGTAGTAACAGAAGACATGGTTACAAGTGTTGTTGTAACATTCGAAGAAACTGGAGACTGTGTACGAAAATGGATGACACAGCAGCATATAAGCTAACAACAGCAATTGGAGATAATCTCTACAAAATCCTGACAGTCCTACCACTGAACACATACCATCCAACCTCTTTAAGAAGGTCACTGTGCGACCCTTCGGAATATGACGTGTACAACATCCACCAGTGAAATGCATTGACAGCTGTCTCAATTTTTCGACGGATGTTGATGTAGATGACATTGCAGAAACGTTCAGTGATGCTGAAGCATATGTTAACTTCATCGGATTAAGTTGTCAGTTCTTTAGTTGTAGCGAATTTTTGCCTACAAACTGAAAACTGCCTCTTATTTACTGGTAATGCGTCGTATATGGTGCACATCAGACTCAACAATGTCAGCAAAGCTGTTCCCCACTTCTTTGGTGGTCACTGAGACCAACTCTCTGCAAGGAAGTGTTTTGTACATCGCACTACATGGTGTTAAACATCTACTATTATATACTGACTGTGGTAAGCAAACGTGTGACGTTCTGACGGTTTAGAAGATCAGCTCTAAATACGTTCTCATAGGACCTGACTGTTTCAACCGAATACACTAGTAAGTACTTCCAGTCTGTCTAAAACATATTGCGTGATATTTGGAGAGAACGAACTTTTGTGTTCTGAAGTAGCCGTTATCGTCAGAGGTTCATTCTCATTTTTAACCACGTCGAAAGGTGTAGAGTGATCCGATTACGCGGAAATCAATTCGTTCACTCTAAGTAGCACTCATCGTAGGTACAATAAAATTGAAATTCACAAGGAATGCGACCTGATTACCTGGATTCCTTTTATTCTGTGACAACGATGGTAGTTTTGCTCGCTGCAATACATTAAGTAAAATGCATTAATGGTGCCTAATTTGACCGTTCTAACAAATTAACAGTGTCTTATTCACTATGTTACACGCATAACGTTCGGAGTCCACGGGATCAAACTGCCTTTCCCACGGAAATTCCCCGGTTGATCTCTATCGTAGTGTAAATAAAAACTATTCTTCGGGATGAAAAATATTGTTTTCCTAAGGCTGATGGCATTCAGCTACCAGAGATTAACGTTATAGGAAACCGTGAACACACAGTTCGTGCGAGATGCATGACTTATCAATGACTTGCTTAGTTGCTTTGTTGATTAGTTAACTCTGCGGTTGCTCCCCCGTGCGCACATATGTAAACTTGGGCGTGAACACGGCCGGTTGTCAAGTATTTCTTAAACCTACTATACAACGTTGTGACAGGAAACAAAAGTATGCTTATCAAAGATCTCTCACACACATACGTACTCACTCCCAATATTCGGTGACGGGATCCGAATTGAGCAGACTTGAATTGGTCACATGGGTCCAATTCGCAGCTGTGGAATAGTTGGTGGTATGTCCACAATGAGCACTGTTCCACCACTGGTCACATCTTGTCCACGGTAAGACAGAATTGAAGGATGCGAATAGATAGTGCACCCCCCAACTGAGTATTACTGTATAGTAGGAATTAACCATGAAATTGATCAGCGTGCTGGCACATCCAATACCTTTGTGAAGAAAGAGGAACGTTGTGTCCACAATGAACGGATTCGAGCATGTGAGAACAGTAGACAGACAGATAAGCATACTTCATTCTTCTAATATTTACAATCTGTTATTTGACAAAAAACTCGATAATCTTTATCTCAAGCTGACCAAAGAAGTAGAAATTATTCAAATCAACAATAGAAAGACAAAAAGAAGTAACTTGAAAGAAAAATACCGATCAAACCGAAAAATCTATATGACCCAAATGATTCAGAGTTTTTACAAAGTAAGACCCACATAAATAAGAATTGGAATATGTGCAAGTCGATTTTGTTAGCCTAAATGACTATACTGTTATTATTACTGTTACTAATGGATGGTCGCGGTTTAAATAATTTCACATATTTCATCGATTTCTCCCCCTTACCTTTCAGAGTGACCGGCGGTTTAATCCCGGTCATAGTGAGGATGTGTAACACTGCTTATATCTAACAAGGGCAAAACTCGAGTCTAATGTTTCATTTCGAACGAAGTACTGCATTGATAGTGTGTAATGATGACAAAAGACTGTGAGAAATACAATTCCATTTTTCAAACAGTCCGTCTTAACTTGAAAAGCCAGTTCAGCAGGCTAAAAGTCAGTATGGTTTGCTTATTAGTTCGGTATCAGCAAGACATTAAATAAATTGACGAAAACAAACGAAGCTGAACCACATTGGAATAGTCTATTCTACGACCTAGGTAAGTAACCGACGATTCCAAAAGGTGTGTGGAAAATGTTGCTGATGTTCGCCAACTTGCTATTTTGGCTCAGAAAACCAAGTACACAAAGAAGTTGCGGTTAGTTTCCATTAGCAACACATTGAACTTTTTGCAACTGACGTAAAAAAATTCAACATCAGCTTCATAGAGTTCATCGATTGATGTGTGTTTTATGACGATAGTAGAAGGTGTTCACTACTGACGTATTAAATACTGTCTGACAATGGGCTCAGTTGTCATCGGCAGGAGAAAAGCCTGCTTGCTTTTGATCTAGTAGGACGTTTATAAGAATTTGGTGTTGCAGAGAAGTCATTCTTCAAATATGACCATAGTCAATAGGTCATGACTTAGTTAGGTCTGCCACCCACTTAGAAAGTACACAGTGTTTATAATCATTTATTTTAGACGCAAATGGGGCTTCCAGTCTACATTGACCGTTTATCTAATCATTCTGTAAACAGTCCTGTACAACAAGTTCATTGATCTCATCCGTTCGACAAAGACAAATATAGTATATGATACTCAGATACATTTCAAACCACTAACCAACTCGATATATCGAGCAGCCATTAACTTCTACCCTGTTAAGTTACCTACAGTCCCATAGGTATGTAGTATTTTGCCCACATTCGCGACACGGCATTTAAGTAAAAGCAACTGTACATAGGTCCGCTCGTATTAAATGTTAGCCAGCCGATACATTGTTATAACCATCCGCTTGTAACACCTAGACTAACGATGTACCCTATCAAGAAACGCAAGCATATAAAATGGTGAATTTGCACTGCAATCAGTGTTAGCATGAGCAAGACGCAGAAGATGACAGGTTTGTATTTTAAATGACGTGTCTCTCCGGGTTTCCCCAGAACAAAAGTTTAAAAATTTCTCTGATCAGTTTGGCGTCAAAAGAAAAGTATTAACTGTCTTGAAGAAGAGAGGTAAATTCCAAACACTTTGAAGTGGGCGTGAGGTGGCCAGAAGAGAGTTTATTAATCAGCAGCGGTGCATATCCTCTAACCCAAATTAGCAACAGCATGGACGATTCCTCACGGCACGTGCAGAAAGGATGAGCTTACTCCTACAAAATATCGTGGTCATCCATTGAAACCAAAGAAATATGCGGGGACAGTAAACAACATGAATCCTTTAGACGCAATGGAGAAAATGCCGTGTCAGCCGCGGGCAAACCTGGGAAAGGAATACGTTGTACCCAAGAATCATAGTGAAATTTATTACAAATAACAAAGGTGTTATTTGTTTCTGTTTTGTCTACTGTCGACATATGCACCGTGTTTAAAATTGGACGAATCAATTTTGACACCCAGTCTACAAAAATCCATGTAGGAGGGAGGGGCGATTTTGAGTAAAACAGTCGACCAAAATCCCAAATAAACTCGTTCAACCTGAGTACTTTCTGTCATTTAAAATTAACAGACCATTTTCCAAGAGGCAAGAAAGATTATACCATTTTACATATCTGTTTCCATTTTAGGCACAAGATTTTCCATTTCACGCAAAAGCAAATCACTTTGGTGCATTAATGAGAACGGGGTTAGCGGTCACAGTGGAGCACAGATCATCTGACCCTTTCCCTACTACTTCATCAAACTGCGGACCGTATTGGATCGTTTGACATGTAAATGGGTGCGAGTGGTTGGGAGTGTCTGTGAATCTCACGTCCAATAGTAGTTAGGTTTAGGCTCGTGGTAGATTTCGAGTTGTAATATGAGAGTGAATCAGTTTGTTAGAACATTTTCATGGTTGCCGTTCTGAACGGAGTCAAGTGCAATACCGCTTACAAGTGGCTTCATGTGGATTGCATCAGTTATGAAGCGCAGCCTCGCAAAGGACATAGAAGCAAGATTCTGACAGAATCTGAGATTGATATGTTGTTGGGGTGGATTTCCGTAGAGCCGACGGTGACACTGCAATTTTTGAGATTGTGCGTCAAGGCTGAGTTCGAGAAGGAGTTATCGACCACAACGATCAGTCGATACTTGGATGGCCGATGCATAACCGTCAAAAACGGTGCCAATTGCCCGTTGGCATGAACTCAAATGAGATGATCTGTGCTCCACTTTGACCGCCAACCCGGTTCTCATTAAGCAAAGCCGCTGACGTCCCTTGAATAACCCATACCACTTCCTCCATCAAAGTAGCCAATCTGAAGTGCTCTAATTAAGATTGGTTGACCCTTCCGGTTAGTTGGACCAATCGCGTTCTAGCTGTCACGTCCAAGATTTTAACATGGAAATCCTAATGCACCAAAGTGATTTGCTTTTGCATGAAATGGAAAATATTGTGCCTGAAATGGAAACAGATATGTAAAATGGTATAGAAAGTATTATGGGCCAGTCGGTTCCACATGATGATTGGTTCCTCAGAAACTAGTGATGGTTCAGAAAATGGGCTAAGTTCCCAAAGGAAAATAGCAACGAAATTTGAATTATGTCAAATTTACCGCGTTGTATTTAAAAACTACAAGTATATTCGATGTGGCTGATGAATTTCAAAGTTATAAAATGATAAAAACGGAAGCTGAAAATGATAACGTCATGCCAAGAAGCTCATAATTGTAGTGACGTTAAATCCCCATTAAATCTGGCTACAATACAATGTGGTCTCAGAAGGAAACGAAGATCAAACCTAAAAAAATTTGCCTTCCCAATCTAATATTTTTGGAAATTCTTTTGACTTGTCTTCTGAATAGTGATTTCGTTTAACCAGTTCAAACACATGTTGTCCAACATCTAAACTAATGCGGTCGTGTTTACACAACCGATCGAAAACTGATTGTGACGACCTGGCTAATGAGAGGGATTATTTTTAAAACTTGGTGTCATTATTTGATGGTGTTGTAACACCCGGAATTAGGGACTTTGAATAGCCCTAGATATCACACTCGGATTGAAAACTCCCACGTAAATAATAAGGAGAAGACCTCGTAGTGGTTGCAGTAAACAGTTTTTATTCATGAAACAAAAAGCCGTAGTTACAAATGTACAACAGTATTAAGGAAATCACAGTCTGCCATTGCTGATCTAACTGGTACATACAAAGTCAAACTGTATGCTGATTGGTACAATACAGAACAAGGGAGTTGTCAGATAACGGGAAACAAAACATTGGGACTTTTCGTCCAGTCCTGATGTGGTAGCTTAACGCGACGTTTGGATTGGTCCCTTGTTAGATTTTCTATTTAATCGGGGTTGAATAAACAGTGAATCGAGTAGAATTTCACCACTGGTGTTTGGTTCAGAAAGCCTATCAAGTGACTCTTAGTTATATAGTAACCTATGACATATTGTTCTTTACACTTTAAACAGTATATAGAGATTATTACGTAAACTTTTTCAGCTCCAATCTCATTCAGGCTGATTTTTTCGCTCGATCAGTCCAAAGAGGGAGAACGTTGTTTGTGCACTATCGATTTACTGATGAGAAACATGAAAACCACTAACCAGTATCTCCTGCCAGTGAAAGCTGATAACCGGAGGTGCACAGTGTCCATGCAATCGTCTTGGTATCAATAATTCGCACATCTATGCTCTTGCCAAGTTTAATGAGGAACAGCTATAAGTCCATAGGCTTTTACGGAGGCAAAATGATCGTTACTTGTGCGTTTGTGCTTCTGTGTTGGTCAGTGAAAAATTGTGTTGGACGGTTTATCGGTGTAAAGAAAACGTGGATGGAACTAAATGAACGGAAAATTCGGTTCAGTTGCCAGCTGCAAGTATTTCAGCAAGGAACACTGAAGTATCATGAAATAGTATTCAACCAGACATGTGCAGTTAATAATCCGTATGACTGAGCTAGTATAACGGTTAGGACATTTGTAATACTAGTTGTCTCTCATGTATGTTCTGATTGAGTAATGTTTTATAACTTTCAACCGGTTCAGCCGTTACTGCATATTTGGGTACTGTCTCACATTGTAAACAGATCCTAAGTGTGAAGCATTTGTGCTCATAAAGTAATCTACCTGTTCCACTATTCAAATTCAGCGGATGGCTGCTTAAAAATTCATCGTCGCTTAGTAAGAACAGATGTACCAATCGATGACCCGGGATAGCATTTTGTAGGTAGAAATAGTTATCCCCTGAAAATTTTGTAGTTAACTGAGAATTGATAAAATTCTACCAGTCCTTCTGATTGAGGATTATCCTGAGCTCCATAATTCTTCCATTAACCAGTCTCTGAACACTTTCGACAAGTGCAAACTCTATTTTAAGCTAAAAAAAAAAGATAGGCCTTTGTGTTGGTGTTCAGATGTAGACGGATTATGGATACAAACATAGTGGAAAACACTTAGGGATGGAAAGGTTTTGCGATTAGTTCTTCAGGGATTTAGGGTTACTTGTGCCTTTTTAACCATAACAGTACAGTTTTTAGACAGACTCAAATTGTCTACCACTATGGTCCGTAAGTTTCGTCTGTGTACTGATACAAATAGCCTTGTGTTATCAAATTAACAATCAGTAAAATTTTGGTGTCGAACACACATGACTTCATACTTGTTTATAATGAACGACAAGCTATTTTTTGTTGACAACCTGGTTAAACAGTCAGATTCGTTTTATAAGGTTACTACCTCTTTGTAGTATTTATCCATACTGGATAGTTCAAGAACAAAGGACTGAATAACAGAAGCTCTAAGTTAGATCCTTGTGGGGACAATTCAGCAAGCTGTGAACCACTCTAATGGCTGTCCATTCAAATCTACCTCGGATATAGGCTCAGTCAGATACTCCTTTAGCAAGGTGAGTAAACACATTCGCCAAGACCATAACTATCCAGTTTCCCCAGTAAGGTGGTATGACTGACCTTGCTGAAGGCTTTGGAAAAGTCAAGATCAACTACGTCTAGTGCTAGTCCTGCGTCAACCGCTTTCGTCTAAAAAACACGAGAAGTCATCAGATTCCTGACACATGAGTATCCCTTATCAAAGTCACATTGCTTCTTGGGGATGAGTTAGAGGTCTTTGAGTTTGGTGTGGAGAGGGTCATTCAGTAAGCTCTCCATTAAGTTAGAGCGGCGCAACTGGTTGACAGTTTACTTGGTCCTCTCTGTGCCCATTTTGAAGATACGCCTGGTTGTTGTTTCCAGGCTTTCGTTAGACGGCCAGTTGACAATAAGCGATTGAGAAGTACTTCAAGCGGTTCTGCTTTTTACGCGGCCGAGCTTTTCAGGACGACAGGGGATACCAAGTGTGCACCGTGTGATTTGTCGGTAAGTAAATTCACTAATTTGATTCCGACTTGTGACAGTGAAACTTGAGACAATTCACTCAAGTTGCCACACATGCGCTCGAAAGTCGCACGTGATTTACAGCTATACACACTCAGGTAGATTTCACCTCGAGTGCTGACCGCCCCTTTATCTTTATCGGTCAATCCACCTGAGGTTTGCAGTAGTGAAATGCTAACCGCATTCCTTGGGTGTGCTGTGACTTCGCTGTACAAAAGATTAGGAGTCACCTTCAACTTTTTGGCAACACCGCATTGATAGCAGCCGTGACACGATTGTGTCATACGACACTCAACAAAATATATGTTAGGTCTGTTCCAGTTGGTACCTGTTTCAGTCTAAACGTTTCAGTGTAATCAAACGTCCGGTTCTACTCCTTAGGTATCTTGGCCTTCTATTAGGCAGGGAACACCTTACTGGAACATGGTCGCTAACGGCTTCGGAGATTCCCTCAACTATGAGCTGGCAGCGATCACCTGGGCTGAGTGCGTTGAAGCAGCCAAGCCAGCTTTTCTACGCTGTCTTCATTCTATCAAAATATGCTCCGTGATGGTCTTTTAGACCTGCATTTCGGAGAGTACATGGTCTAGTTCCATGTAGGTAGACGGATGCAATTATCCCATAATCACTGTTGCCAAACGGAGCTGTGTTAGATTGCTTATAATGTCAGCTCTTTTGTGAAGAATGTAATGAAGATATAACGTTGTTTGACCCACCCACCACCTTGTAAGGCCCTAGACTTGAAATATTCTATTTTCCATTACTGCCCCTAACAAGTCTCCAGCGAAGGAAGACGTTGAAGTATTGACCGAACTGTTCGTGAGGTCAAGCTCCGGGTTATTGGAATATCTCATTATCAAACTTTGAGTATAACCTAAAGATGGTATTCCATGTAGAGCGCTGTGCATGTCCGCGTCGGCATTCCTGTATGCAGACGGTGACTGAATCCGAAAGATGTAACGGCACCTTGTGACGAATACTCGAGGTCTTTATGTGTTGTCCCAAATAAACTGCCATGCCAATCCTCTTACTGATTTGCACATCACTGTGACACAGTGTCGTACTGTGGATGAACAGCTCGCCGTCAGGCACTTCCTCTTAAAGCAGATGTCTGTGATGCGCACAATAAGTGGGTTTGGCAGGGAACAGATGTTACGAAGCTGCTCCAGTTTGTTCAGGAGTGGGACCGCTTTGAGGTAAACACAAGACCAGGAAGCAGTATCACTACCTACATTATGATGACTGATCTGCTGAGGAGATTTGTCGAGTGAAATGTATCGTGAATATGCCCGGTTTAGTCATGAGAAGAAGCGCGTAGCAAACAAGCTTGTTTTCAGTGTTGGTTGTGTTGAACCGTTCTGGTGCAATGTTCTTAGAGCCCCCTAACCCCTATTAAACTGGATTTTGCACCTGTTTGAGGGTCACCTGGGATAATATCCGGATCTGCTTCATTCAGTTTTTAGTAATATGGATTTTTTCACTCTGATCTTGTGTTTCTTGGTCCATCATAGTAGTGCCTGAACTTTATAAGCAGGTTGTGAGCAGGTTGTGGACAAAAATGCATGCCTTTATACCAAAATTGCTTCTGATAAGAGGTTTATTCTCAGAATGCGAGGCACATTTACCAAGACAAAATACACTAGGCTGGACACAATTCACGTCGGTGATCATTGGAGCAGACAAGCTAGCGAGTGATGGTAGAAATCTAGATCATGCGCTATTTAAGTAACGACAACAGGGTTTTCTGCAACAGCCAAATTGTGCATAGTAATAATCCTGCATCTACGTTCATCCACTTCTTAGACCTTAGACGACCGCTATCGACGTGTGTATCTGTCCTGGTTAAGATGTAGCCCAATTGAGTTCTCACTTCTACCATGAAGGACTTGTACCGCCATAGGTTTCTGGAAGTCAGCCACTGCATGAATAATAAATCGTAGCCGACGCAGCGTGGGAGTGCTCTTAGTATTCGATCTGCGGAGATATCAGGGTAACATACCTGTCTGGAAATTTTAAAGACTTATTTCTGTCGTGCTCCCTCCATCTGCTGACAATAATGAATTTCCGAGTCAATAATGAACGACTTTCAGGTAGATCAAACGAAAAGGTCGACCAAAACGCAACTATACTCCAGTTCCGTGGCATCATCTTGAACGTACTGGTGCCTCTGTCTATGGTGTTTGCTTTGTAGTGTCTGTCTGAGCAAATGGGTTGGGTTTTTCCCTAATACATTTCATTCACTTGCATTAGACGGATCATTTGTTGTTAAAGGGGCGTCTTAGGTCTTTATTAGCTTAGTCACGAACGTCTGCCTGACTGACCATCGTTTACAGAAAGGAGGTATTATTCTGGTCATCAAAATAGGCTATCCAGTCAGCATGTTTACTACATAGTAATGCACTGGCTTAGATTTGTATCCCGTGTTACCAACACAGATCAAGTCAACTAGCTGTTGAAACGATAGTCACCTACTCGCTTAGATCGACCTTACAACTCTTTTCCGACTAGGAGTTGTGTTTGCAGATTTAGCGAGGCAAGATGGAATATGTGGTACATTCTCGATAAGACGACTGGTGTGACTCATTTCGTAGGGCACTTTGGTTCACTTCTTTGACCATAGCAACTGAACAGGTTGGGCACATGTATCTTATACTTTCAATTGAATTCTTTTTACACTACGGTATATCGAAGACGGAAGCAGTCCGCAAGTTGAATCAGTTTGAATACTGCACAGAAAACGGGTTGGAATCCCACTGTATCCGCGGATCTCCTTGCCAATGAAGGTGCACCTTGATGGCACGATTGATTAAGGGTTCGCTCTGATATAATGCTATATTCACCACAAGCACAAAACATACAGTAAATAGCCACGTACAACAGAATGAACGGCCTCATGACAAACGGTCACATGACACGTTCGTCGACCAAAATACTGACCACTCAGGGAGCACATTTGGTGTAGGTGTGACATCAGTCGCTTACTCAGTGGCTGTCAAGTTCCCGACATGTTCTCAAGGATTTTTCCGCTATCGGTTTGGCAGTGTCAGTCAAGTAGCCGTGCGATGATCGACAAGTGGAATGCTCACTGTTTGATGGATCCACAAAGTGGTTTATGCAGAACGAGTCTTGCACAGATTTAGGTTTGGAGTAGGTCGTGGGCTTCCGTCATTGCTACCTCAGTTACTTGCTTGGTAAGAGGTCTCTTTACATCCGGCACCGTTGGCGGATGCATAAAATGCACTTTCGCTTGGCATTAAAGGTTGTGCTATTGAAGTTGCCTATGCACGGTGAAAAATGTGGATGTACTCCGAAACTGTGGACCCATACCGCTTAAGTTTATCCGTAACCTCTAGATACTATTAGATAGCGCTTTGAAGATCTAGTCAAACGAATCCAGACTGGACAAACTAGGAGGACGGGTCACGAAGAAAACACGTATGAAATGAAAGCGCTGTAATGTACGTCAGTTCACTGTCCGCACGGCGCAGGTTAACAATAAGCCAGTCCTAACAGCAGTCATGATGAATAGATCAAAGGTCGCTCAACTCTCGGAGATCACCAATATTGTTGGTTATTGGCTGACATGGCAATGTTCTTGCTGCTGACACAGAAAGAAGATATGAGCGATAATTTCACTGAAGTTGTGAAGCTCAGTTCATCTCTTGTGACACTCGTAGCACATTTCTGATCATCTTTGGAACAAAACAGATATAGCTAAAGCCAGTCTTACCTCTCGGTGTGAAAACTGAGATAGAAAATCAACATCGTCCGGTTTCTGATAGACAGAGCTACGAACTTTTGTTCTAGTGACATTTCGGAAAAAGAAAGACGAGTACATTTTAAAGTATCCGTTGAAAACGGCTAACTGGAACCGTATTTTGACAAACATATGGTGACTAGCACGAAATCAGCAAAACCCACACTATAAACAAAACATTTACCATAATCATATTTTCTTTTAAGGTTGACGGTATCTATATTAGTATAAGCAACATACTCATCTGACCACCCAGCAATATTAACTTTTAGACAAACTAGACCTCCGGTTTTATTCCACAACGATTTTGCGTCTACAACTGAAAGATGCGTTCACGCTGTTTTTTACTGTCTGCACCATTCGTTTTGGTCATATGGAACGAGGTATATGGGACGTACTCGGCAGCCTCATTCAGTACAGTTACCTCGTGGACTGAGAAAGATCTTTTCGCACCCGACATCAACATACTTGACGGAGTCCAACAGTTCAGTGGACACCGACTTATTGGATCCATGGTGTGAAAACAACACAGGCAGAAGATTGTTTGTTGTCAGTTACAGGAACCACTCTCATTGGTCTGTCCTCTCTTCCACTTTAAAATCAAAACCACTTGCTCAAAACGTTGTTTGTTTTGTAGTCTGGTCTTTTTTCGAACTGAACAGACTACGCCATCATGATCACTATCGTGTTTCAATTTGAACATCACCCACAATTGATCGCGGCTGTCGCATTCCCATAGACTATCCAGTCGGCCCATTTCGAAAAGAAGCACTAAACTCGAGTTTCACTCTCATTAGAGCTCGTCAGTAGTGCATATCATCGCCACTGCGCAGTGGTAAACACGATTGCCTCATGAACAGCATGTCCGTGGTTCAAGTCCCGGCAGTGGCGATGATATGCACTACTGACGAGCTCTAATGAGAGCGAAACTCGAGTTTAGTGCTTCTTTTCGAAATGGGCCGACTGGATAGTCTATGGGAATGCGACAGCCGCGATCAATTGTAGGTGATGTTCAAATTGAAATAAACCAAATCCCCGACTACTCATCAGTAAACTATCTTGTCTGCTAATTATTTTTGGACAATTGGAGTTTTAGTCGTAACGTAACTATACCTCGAAAATTGATTATTCTGATACTTCTGTCTGAATCTTCTGCCCACTGACGCAGTATCTTTCTCATGTGATTAAGCAGTATGACCTGATAATGAATCACTGAAAGTACGCCTGTCTGCTGCACGTTCTTCACATAGGCCTGCATAATTCGAGCAATGGCCATTTAGTTTTCCCCATTCTGATGAAAGCAAACTGTAAGTTCGTCAAGAATGACTCCGCAGCACTGGTTGGGTGTGATACACTACGTTGAGGCTATTTCTAACGGTGAGGATGAGAAGTCATTTACTCCCTTGCGGGATGAGGCGGTAGAAAGTAAACCATTTATGAAACCCAGCTAGTTGCTTAAGTTTCCGTAAAGGTGTTAGCGCAGTCATCAGTGGTCATGTATTGAAAGTGATGCTAGTGTTCTTGCATTTACCATATTTGTGTGTACACAATACTTCCTAGGAAGTGATGGAGATAATACTCATCAGTGTGTGGGTCAAAACTCACTGAGTCAGGAGAAACAGCTCCCAGACAAATCGAATGTGCCTGCGCGAGTTTGTGGTCGGTACAGTCACTGTCTTTGGATAGCAAAGATGTCAGGCGATAGGAGGGTTTAGAATCAAAGACCAAATACCATTGCAACCAGTATACTTACCTTTAATTGAAGCCATCTACTGGTCTTGATGTTTGTCGATCGTACGGTCAACACTATTTGTTAGTGGGCGGTAAATCAAGAAAAAGTGTTTTTCTCGCCAATATATTTTAATATCTTGATACCAGTTGATACCAAACCTCCTATGCTGCTTCGTCAAGTTGAACTGACAATCACATGCACAATATTCCTGAAAAATGACTAATCGGAAAGGTGCTCAGGAAGAGTCTTGTCACATCGGTGTGAAACAGTTAGGCAACATCTGGAGAAAGTGAAATTCATGAACATCGAAACGTTAAGTGAAAAGAATAAGCAAAAGCCTTCAAATTAGGTTGAAATGACATTTTGTCGTCAAGTTATGTATCTACCTTAATTCGAATTCGGCTTGTGCTCATGTCTGAAAAATAAAGTTTTTATGTCCGTAACCTCGATTTGTGTATGATTCTCCATTTGTTCTCTTGCAAAGAGCTTCGTTGGTCGCACGGACGGACGTTTGGCTAAACGGGTCCGTAAACCTTACCCAGCCTGCCTAAGGAGTTGATAACTAAGCCATTCAACAGCACTATACCAGCAAATTTAGTGGATTTTTACACTCTGACAGCATGACGGGAGTATTCCGCGCAATCTGACAAGTTAAGACAATCCAGCCAATGGCAGTAAAGCGATGGATGTTGTCTGCGGCTGAAGGTAATGCCATTCATTTGTACAACCAACTCTTGTGTGCTCAGAATCGTTCTGTTCAGCCTATTGAAATACTTTGTCTAACCCGCCACTCTATATGTTTACCATGATTCGCTGTTCAAGTAGGTACATGAGTAAAGTTTAGCATTGAATTTACTGATCTCATTAGTCAACTCATTCACTATGTACACAAACATTAGTCTCATGATATGACCATGATGTGTAAATGTGATACGTATAGCCTGACTACCTTATTCACTACATCGTGTTTTTCGTAACTAATTTAGGATGCTAATATCGATTTTACCTACAATAAATGTGCAAAACAAGGTGGAAACATAATCAGCCTCGAACCGTACTGAAAATAAAATAGTTCGGGCTACCGTTAATCCTGACAGAGTTTAGCAAAATGATATGCAGAGAATAAACAAGTGATTAAGACACTAAAACCATGAAAAAATATGAAAAAGATCATTTAACAACAAACCCAAATGCATGTCCGACATTGATTGCAACATACGACCATATCAGAGATAGCCAACGATGTGAATTGCAGTAAGCTTTCCAAGTTGGAAAGTAATATTTATCTGTTTTCCTTAGTAAGGTTGTCAAATCCCTCATAACCAGCGATCACGGCATCAGCTTTTCGTTCTGTGGGTTCTTTCAAGAATCAACAGTTGCAACTGACAATGAGACATGTAAGGAGTTTGGTTGGTATATGGAGTACATGTCCCGGTTAGCAGAGACTGTGTATTTTTGTTGCCTTTGTTAACGGCTGCAATCTTCGAGAATTTCCAGCTACTCGCCGACAGGCGGTCCCATTGTTTATAAGGCCAAACCGCTCTATTTAAGATAGTGGATGAACACACCAATAGCTTATATGTATGTTCCGCTCAGATGGATCCGTTACATCGCCTGTTGAGCAAGATAGAACAAACTCACAAATGCATTGTATACGCTTGTTTTAATCGATAAACAGACCTCTTTTGAAGACGATAAACAATGAAAATTAAAAATTTCACCACATTCTTTCGTTAGTTTTATATTCACCTTATCAGCAATTGTATAGGTGGATAAGACGACACCACCAAGGTAAGTGAAGCGACTACCACTTGTTTGCAAAAAGGAAAAAAATATCAGGGTCAACCCACGAAGGTTACACTACTTTACACTTTAAAATTGTACACTCTATAAGATACTTAGCAATCCATCAATTTTCTTGACTGGCATGATGTGAATCCTCCTTGTAAAGGTATTAAATAAAGAAATGTTATCCACAAACTCAATAACACCTGTCAGATTCCCAACTTCGAGATGAATATGACCATCAAGCGTAGTTTTATATGTTTTATCTGTCACGTTACTAACTCGAAAGAAACAGATCAAATACTCCGAACACTACGATAAGTAACAAACATTCGAAACAATTATCCATTATTTTACAAAAGTAGAGGTTGTCAAACAATCCTACATCCCAAATCAAGTGTCCTCTAGTATGTCGATGGCAAATGGAACATACTAGCTGGGTACAGCAGAGAACGTATTGTGTTGTACTCCGTATTTTGGCTCTGCGTTGTAACTTCCCCGTAGTCTTAATGTCCTTCACGAAATAAGTGCAGAGTAGTGTGTTTGATTATCCGGCATGCGTGGTGCTGGTGAGACCCAACTAGGTCGAAACAGCTGTCCACCACTCCAGTGGTGGTCACTGGGATCAGCCGTTTGCAAAAACCTTTTCACAACCTATTCTGGGACTGTGGTAGATGCCTGCTCGTTTGCAGGCCAACCACAAAACGGCTGACTAGTTTCAGTCAGTAAGCGAAAGGAAGCGCAACGACTTAGGAAACTAAGTAACTTATATGTTTAGCTCGAAAGGAGAGCGCACTAATGAACTAAACAAGTCAGTATATCTTTTTCTTCTCTTTTAACCACAAACTGGTGTTATGATGGATGCGACCTGTTGCGTTATGCAGATTGGTGTGGACATCTCATTCAGAAATGTGATCTAGATTGGGGTGCATGATCTCATATGTAAAATGGAATATCCCCTCATATGCCCATAACGTATTGACAGTAGTCGCAGATTGCTTTTATTCTATCTTTGTAGAGTAGAAAACGTAGTATCACAAACTGTTTTGTAGTCCTATCTTCTATCTTCTGAGTAAGAGTCATGTCATTCCCATGTTTCACAAGTAGCCATATCACGAGATATTTCATCACTTTAAATGTGGTAAAGGTAAGATCAACGCATCTGTGATTATAATAGAATGCCATGTTACATTCTGTAAAAATTAGAACGGTATTAGGCAAGACCAAATCGAGAAGCATCTCTTCAGTCCTTTTCATAGAAAAGAGTGCGACCAATAGAGACGTCAATCTTTTATGAGCATTTTTGGAAAAAACTGAGAAAATAATGTGTGAACCTTAAGTTCTAAGGCCTTAAAGCCACCCCAGCCTACGATGAAAGATTGTTAAGATTTCATAAATAAACACACTAATTTTGTCATCCATATATGAATCAATCGGTCCCAGTCAGTTGAGTGTTTTCCTAAAATGCTCAGTCCATCTGTCAGTCATATACAGTAAGATATCACAATTCCAAAATTATCACCTTCTTGAATGACAGTGAAGTAGGAAAAATGACATTCAAGCTGTCCTGCTTAAGCATATTTCGCTCATCTACTCACCTCGTCTGTCAGAATAGTCTTTGTGCACTGATGAGGTTTTTTAAATTCGTGCCAGTCATTACTCTAGTTCATCGACATTGCCTATATTTCAATTTTTCGTCATTCCTGTGGGTACAATTGTTGTGACCGCAAAAGACGTTTGGCCTGAGAATTCGTTCATTGCGCAAACGCATGTCATGTCAAAAGTCAGACCACAAACGCGTACACTCATTTGCCAGTTAGACATGCATTCACATACATCATTGTCATTCGCCTTGGAGGAACTTCTGCCGTAGCGCGTACACACTATTTCGATAGTCTCTTTTTGTCATCTGTCTTCCTGACGTTCGCAGCTTGCCCTTTTGTTCCTGAATGTCACCTGTGGGTAACATGCTACTTGTGAGTAGCATACTACTCACAACGAAACTGCCTGTCATACAACACTTTTCCCCCTTCTGAGGTTCCTTGGTTCCTCCGTATCTGTTGGCGAATCCTCTCCGATCGACGCGGTGTTTCCTCCCGGATTATTGATTTCCTGGATCGCCGCGCCGGCATCTCGTGCCACGTCGCTAACTCACTGGCATGCACTCGTTTCTTCTCCCCGTCCCTCTTGATCGTGTATACTGGGCCTCGTCTGGTGACTACCAAATACGGACCTTTCCATTTAGGTAGTATTCTTGATCCTAGGCTGCTGGCGCCCGTGTTCCGAAGATCTCGATACTTCACCCATTCTCCTAAGGTGAACATTCTAGTTTTGCCGAGCCGTTGCCTTGCGGATTGCTCCCTCGTGCGTGTCTGCGATGCTTCAGATTTCGTTTGGCTTTTTCTCTTTCGGCAACCAATTCTTTAGTGGAATCAATACACTCTGACCATATTCCGATGTCCTGATCCACCGGGAGTTGAGGGGTTCTACCGTACATCAGTTGAAATGGAGATTTCTCCGTACTCGCCTGCACAGACGCGCGGTGGGCCAATTACACCAGTGGCAACGCAGACTCCCAGTCACCTACTTCGGCTGACAACCATTCTTTGATCGTTCGGTTGTTACGTTCAGTTAGCCGTTCGTTTGTGGGTGATATGGTGTTGTTCGGATGCGCTTGATTCCCAGTTGTTGCATGCGTGTTCGAAACTCCTCGTGTTTGTCCCGGCACCAGTTGTTGTGACCGCAATAAGACGCTTGGCCTGAAGATCGGTTTATTACGCAAACGCCCGTATAGGTCATGTCAAAAACCAAACCAAAAACGCGTACACTCATTTGCAAGTTAGACATACATCATTGTCGTCGACTTGGTGGAATTTCTGCCGTGACACGTATACACTATTTCGATAGTCTCTTCTTGTCCTCTGTCTTCCTGACGTTCGCAGCTTGCCCTTTTGTTCCTGAATGTCGCCTGTAGGTAACATACTACTTGTGAGTAGTATACTACTCACAACGAAACTGCCTGTTACACAACACAATGACTCTGTCTACCGTTGAACCAGATAACAGGTCTGCGAGGTTACACAGTGATAAATAAGTATGAATAGAAGACAAAGAAAAAGAGAGGGAAATCAACAAACAAAAATGTTCTGGTTACATGAAACAGAAGAGTCAGGAAGCTTGCACAGTGGGACGATCATGATTTCGTGACCCGTAACAGCTTTGTGATTTCTTCCAACCATCAGCCAGAGAATGGTGTGACAGACATTCTTTTCACCTACGGAATACGCGGCCTGACCAACGAAAACTGTACATTTGCACTTTGTCAATCATCACATTTCCCAAGCAGGCGCCGACGGACTATCGCCCTGGTCACAAATTAACTTAGAGTTTGTTCATTGTATCTGTCAAAATAACAAATCCGTTCTTGCCGAATATGCAACATTCATTTAGAACAAATCTCTACACAACTAGTTAGCGTAGCTGTTGAAATTCCTAGCCAGTAGACGTTAGGTACACTTCACTATTGTGACCTAACTTAAGTAAATACCTATCATCTTTTAAGCGTTCTGCAGAGTTTTCGCATAAATTTTCCAACTGAAAGTTGTCTCCTTGTAAGCTGATAAATTCTGAGTAACACAATCATTCACCCACACCACGCAGCTGCCTACATGACGGAGGGATTTGACTGGTGAAAAGCATAAGTTGACATTATTTCAAACGATTCTCGAAAAATTTTCATTGTGCTCTGTTGAATATTATTTTACTAATGAGTAGTCGGGGATTTGGTTAATTTCAAGCTGCACATCACCCACAATTGATCACAGCTGTAGCATCCCCATATACTTTCAAGTCGGCCCCTTTCGAAAAGAAGCACTAGACTCGAGTTTCGCATATGATAATTTGGTCGTGCCTAACGTGAAGTCAATGGCGCAGTGGTAAACACGGTTGACTCAGGAACAGCATGTCTGTGATTGAAGTCCCGGCAGTGGCGATGATATGCACTACTGAAGAGCTCTAATGAGAGCGAAAGTCGAGTCTAGTGTTTCTTTTCGAAAGGGGCCGACTGGAAATTCTATGGGGATGCGACAGCTGCGATCAATTGTGAGTGATGTGCAACTTGAATATTATTTTCACTACAGTGATTATTGCGTATATTACTGCGCTTCAAGAACCCTCACCTATTTCTGCTGTCATATGGGACTAAGTTTTAAACTATTTTGCTGATCAAAATGAAATAAGACAGTCCTAGAACAATCCAATGGAACCATGCCGGACTAAATGACACACTCCTTAGTACAATGAGGAATCCCCTTTTTCAGAATAAAAAGAGGAGAGATTACAGAAACATTCACATCCCCTCATTACTTATAGTGAGCGCGATACACGCCAATCGCCTCATTTTGGTACTCTTACAGAGATATATTTGCAAAGGTATGACTGCAGATAGCTTCTTCCCCATTTTTGCGTTGATATAAGCGTAATAAATAAATATAAACTCACCTCGGAATAGTGGACAAATATTCCAAGCAGCAATAGGGCCTTTTGACATCAATTGTCCCAATGCAACTTCGAGAAGAAACAGAGGTATTCCAGCAAAGAAGACACTGAGAAAGTAGGGGATTAGAAATGCACCTGTGGGAAATTGTTGAAAAACATGCAGTCAGCGTATTTCTGTTAAACACAGTTTTATACAAACTGCAGTAATTTGCCTGGTTTCAAGTGATTTATCGATCACAGCCTCAAAATAATTGAACAGTATCAAGTAAACTAATGGGTTACGGTCGAGGCTTATGTTTATATTACGCCACGATTTGTCATAAACCATCAGCATCAGCCGTTTAACTTTTTAAAAGCTTAACCCTCGAACCAGTATACTCACAAAATTAGGGTATCTGAACATCACCTAAACATTTCCCTGTTTCGTAAAAGTCACATCGTTTAAATTCAGCATTGCTTAGCAAGATGATAATTTTAGCGAATCATTAAGCATAGAGTTTAACATTAAGATGTGTAAGTAACTTAAAAACGTAGCATCCCAAACGTACGGAAAAAGTGCTTACTATATTAACATGTGACCTCAAATAACAGTGGCTTAAGCAGTGAGTATCTAGATTTAGCCGCATATGACAACCACAAGCAAAGTACATCTTCATTAGGCAGTTGAAGGTGCCGAACAGTGTGACCTGAATAGTTGTCAGTATGCTAATCGGGGTTCTGATTTGGGTTTCCGGAAATGCCAAACCGCCATATAAGAATGTAGGTAGGTAACTGGCGTGAGGTTCTCACACCCTTTAAGAACACACCGGACTTTAACAAAGTTGACATTCATTATCAGTTTGCTTGTGTCTGATCGGAAAATCTGCACTCTTGCTGTCGCAATGTGCAGTGCGTTGTATTTTTCAGATCATATGTGCTGATGGTTTAAAGAACAGGTCGGCAGGAGATAGACTATTGTAACGTACGGACGAAACCAGCAAGCACGCACAGGTTGAATTTGAATTGCGTAACGGGGCGTGCTGCTGTGTCGTCGGCGCCGTTTTGGTTTTCGTTTGTGTAAATCGTGTGCACGGCTTACTGGGCCTTTGGCCCATGCTTGTTTGTGTTGTTTCCTTTTACAAGACCGTTGTTGGAACCCCTACTTCGGAAGAACACTGTCCCCTAGTGTCTCCACGTGGCCCCAAACTTGGTCCGCAGGCGTAAAGGGCAGCCAGAGTAAAGACGGCCGGCTTGCATGTTACACTATGCTAGCTCCAAAATTTTGGATTACAAGATTAGGTGTGAGTTGGAAGCACAACCATAGAAAATTGAATTCAGTGGCTGAAAAACGTATCGTTCGGTGATCCACCTGAGATCTACCGGACAGTCTTAAATTCAGCGACTGATAAACAACGTTCTTATGTTAACAATATGATCATAGGAATATGCCCAGCCCATAAATCCATGCCGGTCTGTTGACGGACATTCTGGAATATTCCATAATTCCCCACGTTAAAACGGTTAATCTGTGAAGGCTTGTGGGTGTATATATTTCTTCAATGAGGACAAATTTGTTGGCTAGAAGTTATCCCGTATATCCATTCAAAATCCAACCGCAAAACTTGGTAACTTGTAAACAGTTGAGAAGTACGTTACTCAGATGAGTTTCGTTCTCACCACCTTAAATTTGGGAATGTATGGATCCGACGTGATACAGGTACTTATAAAAATGCGAGAGTAATGTGCCATATCAGATGCACAAAAAATAAGATATACCACAAAAATCGACTTGCTGATTACGGTCGACTGAGAGCGCACAAAAATGAGATGTGTATTACCAGTTAAACGAGTGTTTCAAAAAGTCGAATGAAGCTGGGTGGGGAAAAGGTATAACAAGCTTGGTGGAATTTGTCTGGATTGTCGAAGACATCGGTGCATCTAGCCACTTATGCAAGTCTGTTCAATCGATTCGGGGCGGATAACCATGAATCACAAAATTCGATGCAAATTGCAACGTCTTCTTGTAATCAATCATCTGTGTGTATCTCTAAATCTTTTTCCAACTACCTTAGTAGTTGGCAGCTAATGTTTCTGACCGCCGTTCAACGTTTTACGGAAAGCTGCTAAATGGACACAAAATATTGAAGTACAATTTCTGGAGGTTTTCTAATGTTCTCTTTGGTTTCATCTCATTCTACTGTTGGGTTCCTAAGTAGTCTGCGCAACTCCAACTTATGTACAGTACTTGCGTCTCTTTCCACGTATGCAACTATTGATTCTTCCGGCAGATGGAACGTCTTACAGGTGAGTAAAGGTTTCACAAAGTTCCACCCATTTTGAATGTAGCTCATCATCATCCTCGTCACAGCAGCCATGAGCCTGACCAAAATGTATTGTGGCTCGGGTCGCCGCTCACCTCAACAGTGACGTGGAATGTCCTAGAAGAAAACGTTACTAAGAGGATTTAAAATTAGTAGAACAAGACTAAGCAGGAGAACTAAAAATGGTATGGATACAGGTACGCCATTGACTGCGACACACCGCCATCTCGGATAGCGTCTCCAATCAGCGGTTTAAGTGATCACGAGGACCACAACCAGGCAAGCGAAACCTACCCACTTTGCTAAATGGAGCAATCAAGGTCTTCATAATTCGTGACCACGTTGTTGCTTGACAACCACGCAGTTTTGCCCAACTGTTGGTGGCCTCAGTATATAATGATCGGTACGGTAAACGATCAGATGACATACGGAGTACGTGACCTAACCATCGCAAGCTGTGCAACGTAATTAGTTGACCGAATGATCGCGCATCCCGAGCGTTCCAGAATACGAGCCAGCGAACGGCCACATTGCTCACGCGGTCAGTCCAGATCGCAGACAACGCGAGATATATAACAAGTCACTTTTGGACAAAATGATTCCAAATGATGACGAGTGGCAGGTGAAAATCGGCTACAGGGGCCGCTCACGAAACGTGTTTACTCAATAGTAGTGTACACAACGTTCACCAAAAACACTGGGTGCATTACTAACTGGACGTCCGATGTGAAAACGCTAGCACACTGCTAACGGATTGTTGTGAACTACAGCATTATTGTGTACAGGTGGCACATAGTGCAACGTGGCAGCCTAAAACCATAAAATCTGAAAGAAAAGTAAAGCTATTTAGGTGGCAAGAGTAGCGTTCCACAGTGGCCATATCTCACAGTGTCCTGATCACAGACATTGATTTTCCTTAGTCCATAGTCACGCAGATATGCTGAGTAAACTGTCGTTTGCTGGCTTGCAAACCTCTTTCGGGCTCTGTAGACAAAATTAGACGAGTTAACCAGAGGAACGCCACACAGGTCACGTGTGCTAGCTGACAGATTGGGTGGCAGGTGATTGCACGAACCACAGGAATGTTAATATTTCTGTTTCAGAACATCTACATTCTGTAACGTCTTTCAGATCTTGGAAATCGGTGATTACATTTTGGACGAATAGTCTTGTGTCAGAAGTAACTGTAAATGACAAATTATGTTTATATCTTTGCAATCCGCTGATATCTCATCAGCACTATTACAGACTGACAAGATATGTGAAACTGTTCACAGTCTCAAGCGGGTTACCTGCAATAAAGAAAGTAGGAGTGGAAATGTCTCAGTCTTGAAGCAGCACTTTACACTTTGAAGGTGCAAAGCGCATTCCATACAAACCAGCTCGGTCATTCGCCTTGTCCAGCATGGTCTGCATGTTTTCGGCAGAAGGTCTAAGTAAGATAATGTCGTCCGCATACTCCAGATCGATCAATCTAGCGCCAGAAGGAAGCTCAACACCGAACCCACTGGATTCCCGAAGCGCACTCTCCAGAATGTCGTCCATGACAAAAATTGAACACGAGGGGGAAATCTGACAACTCTGAAAACTATTTTGTTAACAGCGATACAAGCAACCCTGTGTGTTCCATTATCTGGTGGAATAGTGGCTGAGATTTTAATTTCCTTGATATGTGAGTTAACTGGTTTGGTATATACTTCAAGGACTATTTCGATAAAATTCTCATACAACACTTGAGTGGTATTTTGATCACTATAAGTTTACTTCATTTGCTTGGACACAAACTACCATCCCGTGTTGAGAGAAAAACCATATCCGAGTGGTAAGGTACAGTAGGCGATCGGAAATCGATAGACAGTCGTTAATCTGAACGGATTTGAAGGGGAGCATTAACATGAGGAGTAGAAAAGAATGGAGAATTGTGTAGTTGCCGGCCATCATAGTCAAAGTAAATTTCAAACAGACTAATCTGTATTCAACAGACTTTCACTGGGTGTCCACCCCACCAAATTATGTATAGACTGAAGTTGAAGTCTGACACGCTCTTTGAGGTTATGTTGACGACAGAGCTTAGGTGTCTCAAGATGTCATAATATGTGAACGTTCGACTAGTCATCAGTGACACAACTGCAATCGCCGGAGGTTTTATCCTCAAACGCTGTTTTCCAAAAGCTGTTCTAAAGATGGTGTTTGTGGTTCCAATTTTATAAGCATATAGCCGGTCATTCAGGTGTGACTATCGTATTACGTTTCTGATCAGCCAGTAGCCACGGGAAGCTAATCGCTGTCTGGTTATTCCATAAGAAAGTGGGAACCTTTAGGCATTTAACTAAACATAGCGAAGCCAATCAAGTTTACACCCTCAGAGTATTCCCGTGGGGGAACGAGGTTTAGAATCTAAACATATGTCAAAAATGTCGTCCGATTACCCTTCGCGTCCAGTGTCTCAGACGAGTTTCGGAACGATAGAACCACCTCGTTGGGCTGCATAAGAAAGCCAGCCCAACCAGACAGACACGTGGTTAGATCACCTCATTGTTCAAATGTCCAAATACATGTTGTCTGGTGAGTCTGACACCGGCTACACTGTTAGTGGATGACAAGTTATTGATTCGTTTCAGCTTGCTTTGATTGTTTGTTTGCATTATACTGACTTGCTGCAGCATGCCTTGCTTGTCTAACCGCGCTGCGTGGAAATCATTGTGCTCGTTTCACACAGTAACAAACTGTCCTCCATCCATTGTCTGTTTCCTGTGTTCTTTTTCTCAACAAATAATGTTCAACTGTTACAACCTGTTAATCGAGACGGTGTTCCCTTTATTTTCTTTGCATGCTGTAGCTGACGCCAATTTATTCTTCCACTACTTGCATCTAACGCTGTAATCGGTTACCTTACAAACGACTATTTTGCGTTCATTATTGTTTTCTGGCACCAATGGCGTTTTTCTATCGGTTGTAAAAAAATTCTTGTTTTCTCTGTGGTTCAGTGTGTCTTGGTAGTCTTTATACTATTTTACTGTTTCTCATTAGCTTGCCAACTTATCTCCATGTCCAATGAGCAGCTCGCTGTTTGGAAAACCTGTCCCGATTTTCATTATGTTTGAGTAACATGTCATACACCTTATATCGACCCCGGTTTCGGTCCAACTGCTAAAATGTTTTGGACTGCATTAGCCGTTCTTTGGACAGCACGCATTACTCAGCCTACTGCTTTTGTGCAGGTCAGGTTTACAAGGAAATTAACAATGGAGTTTTGTCACATATATCTTGTTCATTGCTCTTTTGGTGCTTCTCTATGGAGTAGTCAGCCAGAGAGTTGATTTGAATGTGAAGGCTGCGGCCCAATTTGGATGACGTTCAGTTTAAAATTATCTAAATTACTGAACTTCGCCTACTGTTTTATATGGCATCGCATTAAACCACTGTCTATTCACAGTTCCCAACGTTTAATACCTGGATCGATCGATTTACTAGAGTCGTTTAAGTTATTTGACATTAAGCAGTCATTCCATCAGCATCGAACCATTCCTTGTATTCCGCACTACGAGTTCGTCCCATTGATCAAAAGTTACCGGTTCATTCGCAATTCGTGGAGAATCAGTTCCGGTCTTGAACTGACAGATAAGTATCAGCGTGGCATGAAGATTAACATCAACAGGTCTCTCACCTGGCATATTTTGACTGCTGCTAGCCACAGCTACAGCATTACAACGAGCTTGTCCAAATGTCCCCCCAAGCACTCAGACAAGTGCAGGGTATTAGTTAATTAAGTTAATTTGCCTTCTAAACCCTTATTTTCACGTCGGTTGCTCACCGATTAACAAATGTTTCAGCTGAATTACACCTACCATAATATAGTTTTCGTTCACAACACTACACTAACAATCCCAATGTTGTTCGGATAACCTCAGAGTGGTCAAGCAAACACTGCTCACAGCGGCAGATGCCGGACACACTGCTCAGTCTGTGCATTTCAATCTGCATGGAATATGATACTGGCATGCAGCATGCATTCCGACTTCATAAATTCTGATGATCGCAATTAGTGTTTAGTATGGGAAGGCACTAGTATTGAAACAACGTTGCAAATGACTAGGCTGCGACCGATAGCTGCTAACAGCTTTCGACGCTTACATCTGGCATCTCCTTGTACGATAATTTTTCTCCGTTCAACTTTACGAATCGTGTTTCAGGCCGTAACATCGGTTGGCTTGTCCCTGTTCTGGATCATTTTACGAATTTTTATTTCACTGTATTGATTTTATTACTTTAAACTTAACACTAGCTTGCTGACTGTCTGTGCCACTTGATTTGACGCACTCGCGCATTCAGTCAGTGAAACAATGATTAATGGCTCAGATGATTCCATCGATCAAAAGATTTCACGTCTACTGCAGTACAGTTTGACGTTAGCCAGTTGCTCAATGTCAGACAACAGACATGGGCTACATAGCATGTGATGGCCTGACACAAAGGTACGAGGAATAGCATAAACTACTGCTGTGATCCAAGAACGCGGATGGCACAAGAGTTTTCTATTCGACAGAACAACACATGGGTTCCAGTGACTGTTGTGTAACTTCGCAACTCAGACATAGTGCCTAGTTTCTGCTATGTTTAGGCAAATGATCCAACCGGCTATTCAGACAGCGAGGTCCGATAATGCAGACTGCTTATAAAACTCACCAGACTGTTGACAGTGAAACCCAAAGCCGAAACTACCTTGGCAACCGTGTTGAAATAGTTTAACATTGACTGTATAATAGGAGAAAAGTTCAAACAGGGTTGTTTGAAGCTTACAATGATTGATAGATAATTTGACATTTTGAAAAAGCCCTATCTCACACATGTTTGGTGAAAACAGCTATAGAATAAATCGTTAGGTCATACTGTAGTGTGATAATGTAGCGCTCTTTCACTGTTTATTGACTGTCTTCTTTCATTCAGTCTAAACCGCTTGTCTACATGGTTTTCCTATGTCTTACAGTATGATCCTCACTCACTGTATGCTAGGCGCATATTTCCTAACCAGTGAAATAAAATCCTTATAAGGATGTACAATATTGTAAGGTGTTCAGAATGGTAGTAATAATAGACGCATGGTTATTTTGACGTTTCTGGTAAGGTCACGCTCATACTCCTAAGGGTCAATGAGGTGAAGATGCTCTCCAGAAGTATATTAGTCACACAATAGTCCTTTGTCAGGTAACCTTGTCTTCATTAGTCCAGGAACGCCTCTTTCTGAGAGGAAACAATTTCGGCCAGTCAGAATGAACAACAATTTTCAAGACAGTCTAAAGATAAACTTTATTATATTTGTCTGTTCGATCTTTAACCCACCACGCTGATTAATTGCTTATTGATCTAACTGCTATTCCTGATTCGAAAATCGATAATAAATAACCAAGTACCGCTTCTTCTAATACAAATTTTAGGCAGGAATAGATTGAATGTTTGCACTTTTGTGTTTATTTGACTTGAAAGTATTTAGCGAGTTCGGCCGCGTTATTGTTCACCACCAGTCTTCTGTTTTGTTCAAATCTAGACGAAAACTTTAATTTTCGTGAGTCGTTTTTTTATTCCTAATTGGAGCGGCGCATCTTTCCTAAGATTTCTTTTCGCGAGAGTGTCGTATCGGCTTCAGTGAAAACAAGTGTCACCAGAATATATATGCTCGTAACTAATAGAGTGCCAGGCGGTCGTACGTCAAAGTCGATACAATAGATTGCTACAAGAAACTCTGAGGTTCAGTCATACGAACGAAATATTTGAGAGTCTGAAAGCCTTGGATATTCACGAAGAATTATTATGTCATCGAAACGACGATTAATGAATTGTAAATTTTATACCTTCCTCTTCCAGATGATGTCGAACCTAACCGAATCAATGACGGTCGATTGCTCACAAACGTACTAAATAAAACCGTAAACGAATCATTTTTATGCCGATTTTATATTCATGTAAACTTCAGGTGGTTTGATAAAACTCATTAATACATTAAGATGCACACTCGCACTGGGAACAGATGAACAGCAATTCCTTATTGCCTGTAGAAAGGAGCTTGCATATGTATCTATGTAATCAGACAGAATGTTTGCCTTAGATTATCGCTACAACAAAGTTTTCGGCATCAAAATACTCTTCATTTCCGTCCACTGCAAACCAGATAGTCTACACAGAACAAGTGACAAAACTTCACGAGAACGTATTTGCAAGTTTTCAGAGCAAACACAAATGGAGTCTTCCATATACAGCACAAATAACAGTTGTGTGCTCACAAATACTCGGTTCTAACGCTACCACTAAGTAGTCGTCATTCCCGTCCGTTAACCTTCATCCGTCAGACTGCATGAAATGTTAATGTGGAGTGCCTCAAGTTGTAACGAAAAGCCATTCAACAGGGTAAGTTGCTCACCGTTCGGCTGAACAAGCGTACATATTTATAAACCGACATTCTAGTCTACCACACGGAAAAGTTTCCAGTTAAATGTTGTGTACACTGCTGTTGAGTTATGCCCGTTTGATTATTGTCTTTTGCGGAGTTTCTCTGTTTTCTTTCGTTGGGCCGATTAACCAATTTCCACCAATAATAGTCTGTTCAACTTTTCATGGCGTCTCTGATTCATCTTCTGTTAACTTTGACCATATCTCATGGCCGCTTTGAGACATTCCGTGTAATGTGGTAATAAACACGACTCTGACTCTGAAGATTTGATTAGGAACAATTTTATTTCCGTAGATAGTCCTTTTGATTTCAGACTTGCCTGCAATTGTCTTTGCGTAACACGGTTCACTGAGTTCATTTGTCTGCTTACTGACCAAAAGCAATTCATCATTTTCCATACCTCTAAGAAGTCACGTTTGATTGTTACCTTCGAGATGCTTAACCGTTTGAAATTGTTGTTTCCACGGTAGCTAGACAGGACTTCACGTTTTTCTGTCTCTCGTAATTTACCAGCATTTATCAATATATCATCCGTCTACTAGCTTTGTGTTAATTTCTCGGTTCATTTGATCACGGCGAGTTTGTCAGCTCACCATGTAAGCTCAGAGGCAGCAGGTGTCCTTGATTCAAAGATTGTTTGCTGATGGATGTCCATACACGTTTGTTGGTATCGTTAGCGAATGGAACGTTGTGAATCCAAGCGCGTGCCTTATGCCAAATAGCAATTCCGCTGAATCCCCAATTTCGAGGAGAGTATCTAGCGAGCGCAATTCTGCGTTTATTTCAGTTTGATTTCTCACGAATTTATCTTAAGCTTCAATTATTTTTCACAATAAACGCGTAAAGTGGGTTTGTTTATTGATAAGCGTGTTCCATCTGACTAGTCTGTCATTCAGATTGCCTGGTGTTTCATTCGCAATTAAGATCATAACCTTCGGCAACGATTTTTATAACATCGTCCAGAAATTAGCACTCACTTTGGTGGGGTAAGGTAGTGACCCAACGTCATTGACTCCGAGGTATCTTCAGCTCCCATTCACCCACATGGCGCGATACCGGGCAATAATATGCCCCCAGTCTTGACAACTTTATTTTTTCACTAACCATGTCTTACAGCAGGTTTACACAAGTTCCTATCTGTGAGTGCATCCCCACCAAACTGTGACTGTTAGCGATCAGAGGAGTTTCCGAAATTCCGCATTAAATCCCTTCTGAGGTTCTGTCAGTAACACTTTTGTTTATCATGGCCATCCGCAGTAACATTTTTCATTTACCGAATGTCACACGATCCCCCTGATTTAACCACAAGATACAAAATTTCACGAAATTTCAACTGCGGTTAACTTAGTCGGGATTGGAAGAAGCTAACAAATTTATCGTAAGCAAATTCCAACGTGCGTTGAATGATTTTTGTCAAAATACCTAGATCAGGTGCATTCTTCAGTGCTGAATACTCCGTTGTTGTACCAATCACGAGTCGGTAGGTCGCGCCTATCTTCTTCAAACAAAGTTGATGCGGTCAACTTGTTTTGCTGGCAATCTCTTCTGCACATTGGTCTCCGGGCTGAACAGTTTGCCCAATTGTGTCATTTTGCAACCTCCCCGTGAATTAATTTTTTTTATTTCTGAACTAAAATTCTGTTCTTTCTTAAACATATTCAACGCTACACCTCCTGTTACGATAGAATTAGAAATAACCTCATTTGGTTAATCGGACCTGCCTAGAACCAAGAGGACTTCTCACTTACCCCGAATTATCGATCTACTATATCAGATATATCATGTTGTCGAGTGTTTTTTCTCACATGACGTCGACTCGAAACATGAGCTTATTTCGAAATTAATGTAAGCTACATGTGTGTGGTGTTTAAGTAGGAGACAACTTGATGTAGCAACATGAATGAACCTATTACTAAGTAGAAATTATTTTCGTAAATGTATCGAATTTACCGAAAACACTGGAGGGCTTCCAACAACTGTTCAGTACAGTGTTGTGAAGTGACACTTTTGTTGAACAATAAACGTAGATGTAGTATGACATTACAATGTACGGTGTGGCATTCAGATTATATTGCAAGATCTATCAACCACCAACCCCCCACAAACTCGTGAATAATATTAGACTTGGGCGTATCAACATGAGTATTAATTTGTTCGACAGCATCCAAGGTTTCTTCCCTAGTAGGATTCCTATCGACAAGCGAATACTTGTATGTGTTTATATCATACAGATTGTTAAGTTTATCAAAAGTTTGGGCTTCGGCACCGAGTGTAGTTCGCTCTTGTTTAGGTACTTTTTACGATGAAATGGTCCACGTTATCCAGTGTATGCGCAATGGCAAGTCGAAAACAACCTTTGTTACAGAACTCACTTTCCTCAGAACTTGCACGAAAACAATGCAATAGTCGAGGAGACCAAAATGAAATAGACTGATATCCTTCTATGCTTTATTGTTGGGGTGCTTCCCTGAAGTAAGTTGATGTCGTGTGCACACAGTTTTATGGAGTGGTCGGTCGCATCACAGAAGTTCCACCAACAGCCTGGGTGATATTAGGTCACTCTGACAGTATTTTCCACTAAGCTGACAGAAAACATACTATGGGTCATATTTTTTGTTTGAACACGCATAACGCTACCGGATGTTTGTAAAAACTGGCCAGAATTCATCCTACAGGCATTGATTGATCTCACGATAAAATATACTCACCAATCACGCTGTATTTGGTGGTTATTAGTACAGTTTACTGGTCATGTAGTCTAGGTCAACTACGTTTCAGTTTTTTAAAAGCATACCTGTTCTGAATTCGCAGATAGTCCGTTATCAGTTTTCTCTGGTTGGCCTAGTAATGGACTGTGGAAAGTTTGACATACTCACTTTTTCTTTTGTCATAAAGCGCTAACCAGGATGCCAAAAGAATAGCTTATCCAAAACGGAATGCAGATGAACGAGTATGGATCTTGCAAACACTCTCAAACGAATGTGTTTGCAAACAATCCGTAAAAAGGAACTCTGTAGCGGGGTATGTTAGCAACACACCTGGAGGAGTTGGTTTGAAAAACATCAGGGCATAGGGGCCGACTCAATATCATTCGCTTGAATATAAATTCATAATAAGTATATTGTGGGCAACCGATAGAAGCTGTGCGGTATTTCGTATGAAAATTACTTGGTCAAAGAATAACAAATAATCTTCGGAAGTCAGTCATCTGGACAAAACTGAAAATTCGCCTGTGAGAGTAAATAATGCATATTATTTACTCGATATGACCGGTAAGAGGAGGCCATGTACATAGTATGTCTGTTTTGCGCAAGTCAAGCGACGAACAATCTGATTTTTGCACAATAGTATTATTAGTGGCATATATTTATTAGTATTCTGAGGGAATTTTGATAAACATTTGATCATTGAACGGGCCTTCTCACGAGTCAGTTAACAAAACAGGGTATTGAGTATTACATCGCACTAATGAAAAATAGGTACATTTTTATTGAAACTAAATGCATTTGCCACACATTCTCAGAGAAGCATTAATATTTTCATCCATATATCGCAAACTGTCTGACAGGTACCAACAAGAGCATTCTACTCTTAACTGTTCTAACCGTATATGGCCCAAGTTAATCGATTTTCTGCCGACTAAGCAATATTGATCATTTTAACTCCTCATGGTGTGACAGTCGCTTTGTTATTTCTAGCTACTGGATTCGCAAAGATTATCTGTACGAGTAATCGCTGCTCTTCCACCAAAAACACGTCCCAACAGTCACTTACCTAAACACTTACACTTGTCTACGTTATTGATGGTTTTAAAATGGTGTATTAAACTGAAGCGATCACATTAAAACATTGATATTCAAACTTATGTGTATTACAAACACACCGTTGTTTAGGTAGCTTCAGCAAGACAACGAAATATATAACTGACTTGCAATCATTCTAACTGGAGGTATCGTTAAATTCAGCAGTTTCTTCTTTGCGCATTGCTTCTATTATATTGTCTTTGACACAGTACAGCTAAATGTTTTTGGGTCATGCGCTAAGCATGGTATCTATTTGTCAGTTGTGGTAGATTGCTAACCGGTTATGAAATGTTCAGATAGCAAATTAGCACAAGACAGCACGTGTTCGTTTTAGTTGGGGATCGATATAATTAAATTCGAACATTTTGGAATGTGTCCAGAGAAATGTGTATTACTCTGGACAGTCGGTTATTACACGGTTGACTTTTAAATTACAGCCGTTGTTCTTGAATACATTGCAAAGGCAATCGAATTGAAAAGTACTTCATAAATTCCTGACGTATATATCAAACGCACACAAAGTACTGGGTCAACTGACGGAATTGAAGGCCATTTGAAATGCACATTATCACGGTTGACAAAAATATGGTAGTCAAAATTTTAAAACTACAATACACTCCAACTTACCACCTCCGTTTTTGTAGCACAGGTAAGGAAACCTCCAAACATTGCCTAGTCCGATGGAAAAGCCCATGCAAGCGATGAGAAAATCAATCTTTCTCTTCCACTGTTCTCGTAGCAGTGGTTTATCCATGTTTTCCGCGACTAAATCTGATTCCCAAGCGCATGTCGTCACATCGTCAAGACCGTTTGCGTTAACATTCACGGAGTTGTCACAGGTAGACTGAGTGTTCACCATATTTCAAGTTGTGATGAAATCAAGTCAGCTGAAAAATTACAATCCAAAATAATAACACAACGAGTTAATGATGGCTGGAAAGCAGATCACTTATCGTACAAACATTATAACAGTTGTGTGACTACTGGTTCTTCATTATAATTCTCTCAAACTAAACGAAAAAGGAACACATGGTTGAGACGATATATCACTATTATGTGCTTTGTTGTAACGTGATCTTGATCATGCGGTTCGTTGAGGGTTTATCAAGGCTTTAAATAGGTTAGTATGGCTTCATGTTGAAAACCGTGAGATTTGCAATTCGCTGTTTTTTGGACGGGTAGACAGTACACACAGGTGTGTAACCGGACGCGGATGTTTTTTAGGCGAGGATTGGCCGTAGTCTTGTAAGATAACCTTGATACGTTTATTTTGATTGGTTCAATTCATTGATCCGCATGTTAACCAATTGCTGTACGATTTACCCACTTGGTTATGTTTACGGTGGACTGTAGACCATTCTGACCGTGATCAAGCGAAATTTGTGAGTTGACCGAATTTAACCAGTTGATCAAACAATGAAGAGAAGTTTGTTCAGAAAATATCTTTGATGGAGTGCTAAGTCACAATATCTCTCTAACAAAAACCGCCTTCCTGGGAAGTGGAGGTGATTCTTCTTAAATGGAAGGCAATTCACTCCAATGGAACTCGGCTGATGTGCAAGCAACACAGTTACTAAAACAGCTTTACATGGTGACAAATTTTAAAAAGAACTTGCGCTCATGGGTAATACCACGAACTTATCAGGATGGTTCTTAGCATATCAGCATACTATGATTTCCTTTGAAAAAAATATACTATCGAGCAGCCGTCGCTCGCAGATTGTTGTACCATGTGAGCAATCCGAACACGGTAACCAGGGATTATGTGTTGAGATGAATAATAATGTTGATATTCACCACCGGTTCGAACTGAAGCTAGTCAACGTCGCACGATCCAATTGTTTTCTTTCTGCAGTAACTTGTTTCTCGCGGCAGGAGATGCCGTCAAGAAGTCTATAATTGGACAGTAACCAAGTGCCAAGTATTTCATTCCAGAAACCTTTGACCGGTGGAATCGCAATACGATCTTCAATATGTACAACAGTAAAATCAATGGAAATGTAACCATCATTTTGTGAAATGCATCACAGTTCGTTTAACATTGTAAAATCTTCGATGAAACTGGTGCGGTGTGGTTTGTTTTCAGATGCTTTGCCATCAATTCCCACTGAAATTGACTTACCCTATTCATGAATTTTAGGTATGCTGTCCTTTCGACTTATTGCTGAAGTAGAGAAGATTCTTCATTTTTAGTGCTACGAAACACACACTGACTAAACAAATGTAACTACGAACGTTCCACTCACATTTACAAAAGGTCAGTACATCGCCTGGATGACGTAACCATCATTTGTCTGATTTGAATTTAGCCAATTCAGATTCATAAAACACCCTAAATTAGATCCATTTCGATACCTGTTCTCTCCAACCAGCATACTGTTTGTTCACTTCAGGGAGCAAAACTATGAGTACTGTGAATTCAGAGGGTTGGTTGGCATAAAATTGGCACCAGTGAAATTCGATTGCACTTATCATAATCAGAACAGCATCTCAGTCATTTCAGTAACCATTAAACTGAGATTAGTCGTATATTATGGTCATTACACAAACACGTCGTCTTGAGTTAAAAATCCGGTTATGCTAAAAAAACAAAGCTAGATAAACTATCGTTTAGATTTCACTTTAACTGAACAAGTCTTGACCTAGGTTCATGCATCCGGCGTATATCAGAGTGATGCGTTGATTCACTCATGAACTGGTTTGTATATAATCGTAAGCCGCTATTAGGTCAATGCGTAAGCAAACTGTGGGAATTTGGTCTGATCCAGTCTGTGAGAATTTCACGTATATGCGTCTAGAAGATTTGTTTCTTGAGCACAGATCCCGAATGAGTAACACGCTCATGACTCACAAAAAAGACTATTGGAGAAATGTAGCTGAACATAACTGATATAGCAATTTGTTTACTGAGCATTATCTTCGGACCACAAGCACGACAGTTGTTTTCAGTACCATATGAAGTGGGTTAGCTGGGTGCACGTGAACTGAATAACACTTGACCGTTACTTGCTATCCAACATTCACGCCGTCACTTTTATTATACACAATTAAAAATTTACTAGAAGCAACTGAGTGCAGTTGCTGTGGTCCACCACCTAAACCATAACCAGTCAAATTGCCAAGGTTCCCAGTGTGTCGTATATAAGGTAACTGTATCAAAAGGTTGTCTCTCTGTCTATCTCTGACGTGACTGAATTCAACTGAACTTGTTACCTGTTTTCTAGAATATTCTTTTCTCGTCAAGAATTTGAATGAAGAAGATAGCAGGCTAATATTGCATGACGTATGTCCGGACAAGTTTCGTTTTCACGAGTCCATACTACCGATCACTTATACATCAGCATGAGAAACTGAAAGAGATATAGGAATGCGACAGCTGCAATCAATTGTGGGTGATGTTTAATCTATATGAAAATCAAAATCCCCTAATACTCATCAGTAATATTGGAGAAAGCCACACATCAGTGTTCACAGTCATTGCCACTATCACGATAGTGCCAACTTTACAAACAATCGTTTCGGAACGCAACACAGGGGTTTGAACTTTTGGATGGCAACAGCTCCAGCACAGCGCATTGTTCGCCTGTGTGACGTTAATTAGATGACACAAAATGCCGTTGTAGGATTGTATTGGTGTTGCGTCACTAGAATATGACGTGCGGTGAATGATGCAGGTTCTTTGATTCCATGCGCGGCTGTGACGTTATGCGTCTACGTTACCTATTATGTGACTCGCTTCGGGATTTGCTCCATGAACCCGGTTCACAACTGGCGTTCAGTCCTGCCTATAAAGGATATTCTGTATCTGCACCGATAATCAGGGATGACATTGGATCTGACTGACTCGGAGTATTGGTTCTTTCACACAGGGCGTTGGAATCCAGAATGTACTGAACAGAATCACTGGGAAGACCGCACTGTATGTTTTCACGATAAACGACATTAGACTAGTTGGCATACACAGTCGCCCTTAAAGAGAAGGAGAAGAAATAGAGGCTTTCTGGACAGTGTGTTGGGTCAAATTCCTACACCAAAAGGTTGTTTGAATCTTGCAGTAAGCAGTAATCGTTTAGTTGTAGGATTGTCTCCAGCAAGATCATCCTTTCTTGAACTCTGACAATTGGTTTTCTCTTATATCTTGTTAGCTTTCTCATACCGATCTACGAATGTACTATAATATGCACCCGTAAAGATGCGGCAAAATTTGCCGGGAAAAAAATCGCGCAATATCAGCAAAACTTTCTTCGTTACCTGTTTCGTTCACTTCGCGCCCTGAGTATTTGGGCTGGCGATTAATAACCGAAAACGAGCTTGTTCCCTATACTGTTTCTCTGGTTTACTGATTTGTTGTTAATCATCTGATTGGATAGTTCATCCACTTTACTCTCAGTTTACAAGGGTTTATGACTGATATTCGCTCTCGTAAGCCAGCGACAAAACTATCAGGTCAATGTTTAGGTGGTCCGGCGACTGAACAGTCATTCCATTTTACGTGTACTAGCAAAAAAGTGATTACTAACGATGACGTTTATAGATGAGGAGGTTACTCAGTGACGCGGCGCCAGTTCATTCCCAGTCTGCTTTACAGCGGTCAGTCTAGCATGATCCATTCTCCGGATAAGTGGTGACGATTACAGCTTGCATTGTCGATAGTGGGTCAACGTCAGGTCGCTATAGAAAATCTTGATTCCCGGGTCTATCGAGCAACCGGATGTGGTGCTGACGATTGCGCAGTATCAAAACCGGAGTTATTAAATACCATCTTGTTACAACTTGAGTTATCATTTCCTTCGAGTAACGCAGACTACTATCGGAACACATTCTATACACTGGCAGACAAAAATATCCCGCAGAAGATATGAGAATTTCAGAAAAAATGAAGCATATTGTCACAGGTGGGACATTGAACTCAGAATCACACATAGGAACGGCCGACCGTGCATTCCAACTACCGCGGTGACGTCTGTATACATTACTTTTGTGATTCTGTATTGATTTCCTGATTCATTCTGTGCCAGTCACATAATTGAGATTGATTTGTGCAAAGATAAAAGTCGATTATCGATATGCATGTTTTGTTACTGATCATCGCCGATGACTAGTTTGAGACAATTCTGACGAGTTCTGGGATGTAGACAATAGGATGAGTCAAACGGCTTTCCGAAGATCATTGAAAGATGTTGCCAACGCGTGGTCATAGTGTTGATATACTAAAACGTGGTATAGTTTTCTACTGCAGTTAGCCGATGTCAGATTAATTTGCTGGCGGATCCCTCAGTCGGCCATTTCTCCCAGTCCCATCTGTCGGGCGTTCATTTTTAAGAGACTGTGGTTAAACCTCAATGCTCCACATCTCTTTAACTGTATGTTGGTACAGCCCGCCTATTGGCAGTGCTAATGTAGTTCATCATCTGGGTTACCACAGTCCCCACATTGAAATAGCCCTTTAGAACTGCCTTGATTTGCCCACGGTCCAAGCTCTGTTATAAAAACACAGGTAATTGCGAGTTTGTTGCCAGTTTCCGTAACTCAGCTTCAAGAAAAGAAATACTACAATGGTCGGATTGTATGACAGGCCTAGCCAAATTTAACTAGTAGACTTGGTGTTTTATCCGCGATTGTGCAATATTTATTTCCTTTCTTCAGTCAGTGTATCTTTTGTGAAGGTTTCGGCGTTTTGTGTCGCTTGGTGCATGGACCCGAGGAAGCCAATTATAAATGTGAAGTCATCCGCCGAAACAAATGGACCACTGAAGAGTGCAGCTTTCATATGGTTCCCTTGACTTGAGAAACCCGCGATATTTGAAGCGTCCGCCTTTTGACTCATTCGCTACCTGATTGTGGTGAACACTCTTACGTAATAGATTGATCAAGAGAGCTATTCTGACCACGATTCCATTATATTAAGCACGTCCAAGTAGGAGAAGTTAAAGAGGGGTAGTCCGTGAAAAAACAGTTGCATTCAAAAGGACTTATTCTGTACTGCTGATCACTTAGTTTTGCATAGGTAATGAGCTACTATCCCTTACGGTTGAACGGCCTTCGGTAGCATTTGAAAGTCTGACTTCAATTTGAGTACATCTGTTGTGCGAAACGGTGGTCAAAGATGAGTATGGATGTTTTATTCACCACATTTTCAAGCTAGAGAGGCTCTTCACTCTCAAGTGACTTAAATTCGTGAACCATTTACTCCTGGTGTGGTTCCACAATGAAACCGTATTCTCCCACATGTCGGACTGCTGAGCAAAAGATTTGAAGTGGAATCTCACAGTTTGGCTCATTATGTAGTACAAATGAATAGATCGTAATAAGCCATAAGTTTCCTTCCTCCAAGCAAATCTCCCGGTCTACTTTGCTTCTGAATGTTCCCGTTTCTCCCATACCTTTGATCTCTAATCGATTTCCAAATTCGAACTGCCTTGTAAACACTGGCGGTGTTAATATTTACACTGTCCCATGGGTATGTCATGAAGCTTCTCTAGTGGTTACTTTTTAGCATATGGAACTGGATGCAGTCCGTGCCTGTAAGTGGCTGGTTTATGATTCTATCCCTTTCGTACACTTAAGTTCATAGTTGGAGGGTCGGCGATGCAAGGGCTCATCCCTCGGGGTGTTTACTTCGAACTACAAACATTTCTATAGCTGGTGAAAGTAAAATTGTCATAACTGTGGGTTAACTTATTTCAGTTGAATTAAGTACTCCAGTCTGTTTACATGCCGTGTTTTGGGAGCCACTGTAGTATGACAACATGAAATTACGCAGAAATGTGTAATCGCGGTTAACAAGCGGTAACTGTGCCGCATATCTAGACGATTAGACAACCTGATCATTACTTACAAGAGAAGGTAGTTAAACTTTCAAGCGTGTTAAATAGGTCGTGCT
>JTDE01022237.1:0-10475 GCA_014338405.1 Paragonimus skrjabini miyazakii
TACGCCATAAGAGACCTACTGTATAGTTCGTGTAATAAATATCCCGTCTCTATTCTCAACGGCCCTTTTTACATTTCACGTCTGGCGAATTCGTACCTGGGAGAACGGCTTAGTGTGCCATGTACTAAACCGTGAACTAGCTGCAGTTGTGGCATCTGCTGAAGTGACTGAAGACAACAAGATATCTGTATATAGAACACAAGTGTCACACTCCGAACCCAAAGGGAGTGAACCAGTAAGTTTCATATGAAAGCACGCATCAACGGAGCTGTATGAATCGACATCTATCAGACGATCAACCATACGTTCACTCACCCACAACTGAACTGTTGGTCGATCAAGCTTATTCGGCTCGGAAAGGACTGCCCTGAGACTAACGTCACAACTGGCTTTTTTGTATGAATTTATAAATCACCAATCCGCGCAGTGGAAAGGAATTGCACTTTTGTTCACACGCGAGCGAAACTGAAAAGTTTGGAGGCCCGAACAATGCTTGTGGCCCCAACGTGCACATTGGTCATACTGCATGCTTTCTGACACACTGGTGACACGATCGTCGTTCTATTCTCCGTAATCAGGCAACAGAAAACAAACAAAGATAAAGGAAAATTGGGTAAATCGGTCTTTGCCAATGTGACTGCAAGGTCGGCCGGCAAAAGAACACCACCGGATGATATGAAATGGAGACACTAGTACCAGTTTGAAAGGCCTCGTCAAATCTGTCCGATCGATATGAAATTGTTCTGTTAGAAATCCTGCGTTATTTCCAAGAAAAGCTCAGTTCTTCAGCGAACAAACTATATTTTACAACCGCCATTTGTTATTTGCGGAAGTAACGAAAAAGTCTGTGAATCCTGTTACGATAGTAGTAGCTTCTCATCAGTAATTTTTAATGGAAGAATAGCTTTTCCGTTACACTTCAAAAACCGAGCGGAGGGTCGTGGGTTTGATACTGTAACGCGTGATCGAAACTAGTGTGGCGAAAAGGCGCCCAATGGAGCACAATCCCCATTGTCCAACACGTTAGTTACCAGGCCGCACGCGCGCTTGCGATTTTGATGCAAAATTCCAGTCCACAACACACCCCGGTTTCCGCTCACACGTCGTGTACACTTCCGACCGGTTTATGTGTGTGATCAGCACCTTCTAACGCGTGTTTTCCGCTCGCCAATTTTCGTCCGCTAGTCCGATCTCCTTGAGCCAAGGCTCGTCCTGTCGATTGTGTTGTCCACCATCTATTCACTGTGGGCTTTGACTGCTCACTGTGGGTTTTTGAACTCACCTCCCTTGCGTTGGGGTAGTCCGTCGAGAGTTGGGATACCCGTACTTGCTGTTTGATAATCCACTACACTAGTAAGCGCTGTAGCGACTATAATAAATGAAATTTTCGATAGACGCATTCACGTGTACATTTTTGATGATCTTGGTTTTTTGCATACCTTTGTTTTAGTCAAGCGACCCCATTTGTAATATCCGTCCGGGGCTACAAACACAAGTCGCTCCATGCCTCACTAGCTTGACGTGTTTTCTATGTGCACTCTATTTTCCAGGGTTGGTACAAATACACGAAGGTCAACGCGCTGAGTCCTGGTTTTACATTGTCGATCGGTCTTCGATAGTAAGCACAGACTGGGTATTAATCTGCTGAACCAGTTCCAACAATTGCATGTTCGGGTCACGTCGGGCTCACCAATTGGTCGCTACAGCGCGCACAGATTTAATTTGAACTGATCGCTAAATCAACGCTGTTCATGAAGACCCTGAATCGACTGACAGTCAGGCGAGTAAGGCGAACAACCGTATCCGAACCACCACTGCATGTTTCGTAACACACCTCTGGATACAGCTTCTGTGTGCTATTGTGGTCGCATGTTACTTTACGTAGCGGTGAAGTTGCATTACTTACACTGGCGTACCAACTCTGAAGTTAGTGGATCTTGGTAGTGATGCATCGGATAGATGACATGAGTGAGTATTATAAAGGGAACGTATGATCCGCAGGGAATTTAGAATTCTGGAAATGTCGAAGCAGAGCACACTACTAAACTCAAATGGATCGTTACCTTTTGCTCAGATGTTCACTACCGGTTTCGTGAATGAAGTTAAATGTCATCTTCTAATAGGGTGTCCCAGATTTTTTAGTAAAAGGTTCATAATTGCACAGTACTTCGGATACATTCAATTTGTGTTGCGTTAGACATTCACAAATGAATGATTCACATCCGCAAAACATGTCCATTCTAAATTTTGTTGAAAAGTTAAATACTATCCCAGACTGACTGAAACAGTCGGTGGAAAAACATCTGGAACCATTCGGATTTTAAGTTATTTCTATTACAGTACCGCTTTTGTTTGAGTGAGCCAATGTAGTCCATTGCGGAAAGCGAAATTACAAATCTGGAACGAACAGCCTGTGTTGAATTCGGCAGGCGGTATGCAATCATACCCGGGAATTTTTTCGAACAGCTTAATAATATGCTCAACGACCTTGAACTGGAATTTTCCCATTGGGTGGGCTGAAAATCGCAAGTGGAAATTGCACAAGTTCAGCGGAATTTTCTACCCCACTCCGGATGCAATGATCATCTAATTCCTCAGTAACTGGAACAATTGTAAATTCTCTATCTGATTGTCCAAATAACTTGTAGCTGTATATTGCCTGTTAGCTCAAAATCGGTTTATTTCCTTACCCTACAGACACTGATTGAAGGCAGGCAACCAATACGGACATTGAAGGCCTTATCTACGTTGTCAAGAAAGTCTTTTGGTGTGTACAACTACGTTGATATAAATAAATATGCAGGTATTTAAAACGTTGTGTTATTTGTACCGTTGCTTTGGTGGGTAGTCTATCTAAAATAAGACCTAATCGTCTATCCGCGAAACCGTACACGTCTTATGGTTTAAGCACCCATGAAGCTGCCGCTGAAATAAAACTCAGTGGACTTCATCGTCTATCCGCGATAACCAACCGTACACCATTAAAAAAATATTTGAAAATCAAGTTGTGGGTGGCTCTGAATAGGGCCGTGGGTTTGTTGTAGATTGTCCAGAAAAAAAACCATGTTCCGTGGAGTTGATGACTTCACATGGGTTGCTCCGTAGTCTCGCAGTCCACGCAGATGAGGTCGACGTCTGACTGGCGGTAGCTGGCACACGAATGATGGTACCAACGTCCGCACTGACAGCACTGGACCCAGTTGACGTCGTCCTCGTCCAGATCAACGGGATCCTCCTGTTGGCAGCAAATCTGGCAAACGTCGTTGTTCACAGGTTTCAAAACCATCTTCCTTACAATGTGCTCCTTCACCTTTGTTTTAAACTATCTTTAGCCACCATTAATAACACGCCTAATGCATGTTGTTTATAAAGGATCGCCAACAACTACAATCTATGGCAAACTATCGTCAGTAACTCGACGTCCAAGTGCGGTCTTCCTACGCCCTGTGGAGACATTGGAGACGCCCGTTTTCGTAATGGCAGGTGTACGAATTAATACATCCGACTGACAGACCACCTTGCTAGTTAACGGGATCGGGGGGTTCATACTGTTGCGATCTGATGTTTGGTAAATGCTACATGGAGGGATACTTGAATTAGCGATTAAACATTTCCTAGCCCGTTTTGGTTGTGGTTCGTCCGTTGGAACGGAGAAGCTGTCGTACCAGTTATCGAGTGGTCGAACTTTTTTCAGGCCACAAGTTATCGAAAGACTTCCTGCCGCTTAGTTGCACAGTCTCTCGTCCAGGGAGTGAACAGTGCAGTACAAGGTCCGGATGTTTTGACAGTAACTCGTTTATCCCACGAAGTGTAGCTACTTGTTTATTATTGTTTTCTTCACTCATACGACCCAACGTAACAGCTACATCTTGGCACACATCTGCATTTCTAATCCTATCCAAACGCGACTGTGCTACAGGGACGGGCATGCGTACTACCGATTCAGACATCTCAGTTGTGGAAACATCAGTGGGGACCGTATGGGGTAACGCCCACCTACACTTCTCCGCTAATATTCCTATCGGTTTCTCTACCACGCGGAAAACCGTCACCATATGGCTGCATAGCATCAGCCACTGGGAAAAGAGACAGCAATCGCAGCTAACATTTCCGGTAATAACTACGTGAAACGTTCGTTGTTTGGTACATCGAACATTCCATATCCCCCTTTCATAAGCGACGTCTTCGACTTGACTACTGTAGTAGTGCTTAATGCCTGGCATACTTCGACAACGGTTTGGGAAAGGATGACAGGTGTTCGTACCCCACAGGGGGTTCAAACAATTTCATACGTTCTATGCCAGCCGCACACAGGCGATCAGCAAACATACTCCTAGAACGTTCAACAATGTGTCTGAACAACGCATACACTGTTGAACGTTCACAAACAGCACTTTTAATGTGCTCATTTTCGTTCTCCACTCTATTAGTTGTATAGTTACCGTATACAATAGTTCCCTTCAATAAATGAGATGTCCATCCGGATTTACAGACTAGCCACGTTTTACTGAGGAACTCGAAGGCTTCCTTGCTTACAGACTTTGCGGCTTGCAGTGACCTGTTAAACTGTGATACGTTTCCAGTGAATACCATATTGCACGCCCATTGATAGATGCGGTTTCTCTGGAACGCAACCAAGCCTACCAGGTGACGACAGCGCCTAGAGACATATTGTGACACACCCTGGGTACACCTCACGGACCGCTCGCCACTACGCGGATGAACGATCAGTGACGAAGGTTTGAACGGCAGACGTGCATGGAAACATCTTCAACATACGTTCTAAAACTATTCGGTAACTGGCCGTCGTTTCGTTAGGCATCAAAGTGTAAAAACCGTCACACCTACACCGGTTACATCTACCAACATGGCGTGCCAGAGTATGAAACCACCATAATTAAGCTGGTGCGTGGCGTCAGCTAAAATGACGTCGGTATGTTTAGGACACAGTTTGAACGAACCTTTGGGGACGAAGAAAGCAAAACGCAAGATTTTCTCCCCTATCAAAAAACAATACGACCCCTCTACCTTCAGTAAGTCCCGCAGCTTGACGAGCTCATTACGCGGGTTCATCTTACCTTGTTTCTTACGTAGGTTGCGTAAGTCGTTGGAATTCATCGTGATTCCCAGCTTGTTCTCAACGTACGTCTTCATCTCTCGCGTGATTTTGAAACTCTCCATCATCTCTAACACATGTTGTTCTTCTGGGGTAAATACCAGCCTGTCCCACTTGGAAGTCATGTGAACGCACCAAATTTGCCATCTCGATACGATATGCAACGGTAATCAACGAATCTAAAATGTAACATAATTATGCCATAACAATATATTACCGTTTGCCAGCTACGGTCCTACGTGTACAGTGTACGCATTTATACACTACACTTCCGTACGGGCAGCCTGGTGACAATTCTATTTCCTGGTGTTTCTTGGCACTTGCCGCCGTCTGAGAGCTGTTGATGAAGAAACTAATGCAGGTTTCCCGTTGAAATTTGACCATATCTTCCATGTATTTTCCAAAGCTGATGTAATTCTCTTGGAAGATTCTCCGGAACACGTCTTCATTGTTCACCGCCATGCTGATTCAACGTACGGAAGTGATTTAAACGTAATGGATCATTTAAACAACCTAGATGCTATGAAGGTCGGTTCAATGAAATACACGGTTTTTCTCATATCATTTGGGAAATTCATTTGTACCATTTTGCTAAAACTTTCCCAAACCATTGCTTCATCGAAGTTTACAACAAATTTATGTATGAAAGGATACCAACTCCGCAAAACATGTCCATTCTAAATTTTGTTGAAAAGTTAAATAATATCCCAGACTGACTGAAGCAGTCGGTAGAAAAACATCTGGAACCATTTGGATTTTAAGTTATTTCTATTACAATACCGCTTTTGTTTGAGTGAGCCAATGTAGTCCATTGCGGAAAGCGAAAGTGCAAATCTTGAACGGGCAGCCTGTGTTGAATTCGTATGCTGTTAATCAGTGAGTTTCGTATCCAAACCTCCTTGATAGTTTTACAAACATTCAGTTACTCATTTTGGTTGTTTTTTAACGTTAGGTAAAACTGCTGGATGTGTCACCTATGTTACTCGATGCACTCTTTCCGTGAATCGTCAACTGTAACGCAAAACGGTTATTCCAGCCACGTACTCGCGAGTTCTCATTCGGATTCCCCCCTTAGCTCAAGCTGTGCTAAATACGGATATAGAAACGGGATGGCCGTTACCACTGATGGCTGTGCTCCCCAAAGCGCGTATCACAACCAGGGACATCACAATTACCAAGCACACAACGGTCATATGCATCATACTGCCCAACATCATCAAACACACTTGGATCACAGTCCTTTAAGTCATAGTCACTCTATCCACGACAGTTCCCACCATCGAGTTTGGGATGTGTGGTCCCACAATTTTCATGAGGGTATGCAGTTTCTCAGGCAGTTGGCGCGGGATTGTCGGTACGTTGCTGTGGATACGGAATTTCCGGGGGTTGTTGCTAAGGTTTTTGGAGAGTATGCAAACAGCTTCGAGCAAGCATATCACAACATCAAAGTCAACATTGATATGATGAAGCCTATTCAGATAGGCTTCAGTTTTTTTAATGAAAGGGGGCTAACGGTTGGTCCGGTGTCGACTGTTCAGTTCAATATCAAGTGGAATGTTGATAATGACACCTACGCTGATGATTCGATCAAACTACTGGCTTTTTCGGGCATTGATTTCGAAAAGCTGAAACGAACGGGAATTGAATTAAATGACTTCGCGGAAGCATTCATTGCCAGCGGCCTTGCTTTGAACGAAAGCATTACTTGGATTGGCTTTCACAGGTAAGAGCCTAATTTGCAAGTAATATTTTTAGTGCCTATGACTTCGCTTACATGATGAAAATATGTACGAACTGGATGCAAATGCCTGACAACTTTTTGGAGTTCCAAAAGTACCTGCTACTTTACTTCCCGAGAATCGTCGATTTGAAAGCCATGATGAGCGAACATCGGTTCCCCAAGAGCGGGTTGCAAGAGCTGGCGGATCTTATGCGAGTCCCTCGTATTGGTCTGAAACACCAGGCTGGTAGTGACGCCATGCTCACTGGCGAAACATTCTTTCGGTTTCTGGAGGTAAGGTTGCCTTTCTGCGCTTAACTTTCCTTTTCATAGGAGCATGGTGGCGGTAAATTTGATCATCGGGTTCTCAACTTGGTCTATGGACTGAACTATTGCCCAAATGGTGTCTCAAACACTTGGATCCGAATGAACACATCTAGTCCACAACCCGACAACGCACCTGTTAATCGGAATATTATTTGTTCGTCTAACTTATACCGCAATACTGTGCACAGTGCTGACCACTCCGGTCGAAGTTCGCCAACTGATTCCAACAGTGGACATAAGAGTAGCTGAGTGGACTTATGACCACATCATTTCGTTTCCACAACTTCAGGTAGGCTGCCGACAGTAAAGCCGTTTTAACTGTAAGATTTTTATGAGTTAGCACTTCGTTCTTTTGTATTTTGTAAATTAGGCCGTTTATGTTGTCTTCTGCCATTCTTTGGTAAATTATTCGTTCTTCATTTCATGTTCTGTATTTCCATCTTTATTACGCTTCTCACTCCGTCGGTTCATTGTCCTTAAATGACTTAGAGCGGCAGGTGTACTACCTGAGCGAGTCTCTTGGATACGGTCCGTTTACAGCCCTTCACCAATTGCTGACCCGGTCCTTTTTTGGTGGATGTCAACGCAATTCATGGTCTCAATCGTTCATCTTCTAGAGCTTACAATATTTTCCTCGAGTAAACCTGCAGATTTCCCCGGTACGCCTAGACTGGTCAGACTGTCAGATTGATTTGTATTAGGCATTTTCCCTCCCCCACTTCGCATTTCTTGCACTACCTTACTCTTTCGTGTAGCAGCCGGATATTGTCAACTTGCTCTGAGCTGATCCTGCGCTTACCGGATGATGCTTCACACCTTTGACGGTGAACCGTGTGACTTGGAGGACTCTTTGTTGCATCTGTTACAGTTTTAGCCGTTGGAATTCGTGGTATCTGTGATAAAAATTTCGGTGGTGATCGCCTGATCATTATTTTATCAAACTGTCCAACTGATTGAGTGCTTTTACAGTTCGTGAGCGCCCAAAGAATGTTATTTTTGCCTGCAGTTTATGAAATGTACAGTACCAAAAACCCGATTGTACAGAAGACCGGAGGGTGATGGTTGACCGACAGCATGAATGTGGGCTGTCATTTTGTGTCAGGTTATGAATGTGTATCTTAACTTCATTGGCAATTGCTTCCACGAAGCCCAAAGCTAAACTATACGTCCCCTTGTACAAACTGTATAACGCTTCCACCAGTCTTTTTGGTTCACGCAGCAAACAGTCAGAGGCAAAACAACGGTTATCTCTGCTATTTTCTATTTGTAACTATCTTTTCGTGTGGCTGATGTGTTTGTCTATTGTTTATCGGTCGAGACGGCTCTGAGTGTTGCAAGTACCGGTGCTGTTTCCAAGTTGGTCCATCGTCGTATGCTACTAATAATTTTGATTCGCCGAACGAGTTGTAACACCTGTCTCCCGACTTTTTGTTGTACCGGAGACATCACTGAACCTGCCCGTCGCAGTGCGGTTTAGCCTACTCTTTGTCCATAATGGTAGTTTTATTTTGTCGTGTACTAATCCATGTGTATATATACATTGAATTCTGAACATTATAATCAAACTTTTATTTCGTACGAAGCGAACAACACAGCCAACAAATATAGAGTTAGTCGTTGAGTCACGGTATACTGTCCGAAAGTCTGTTGTATCTTCTTCTTGATGCAAGTTCTGCTTTAATAAGCGCCCGAGCAGATGTCGCTTGTTGAGAGCGCAAATCGAAGGCATATTTCGGCAGACGCCATGCGTTTTCTGATTCCAGGTCTGATTTATCCCTAATAAGTTCGTTGTAGATTATTTTGCAGAAAAACAAGTGAAACAACGTAATCATAAGTCCGAGACTGATCCAAAATAGCCATGGCAATCCACCGAACGCGTGCCCATGTCTGTGAAGAGTTATCAGATCGTGGTCAGGGTTTGGACCGGGTCGGACGCTTTCATATTTGTGTGATTCCGTGAGTGTCTTCAACTTCCCTGCGTGCTGTGTCCCGAAGTACATCAGTGCCGAAGGTGGGATCGTCACCAGGAAAGGCATGACCACTTTCGTGTGTCTGGAATGATCGGAGGGAAAAAAGCGGTTGAGTAAACAAATAAGCTTGATTACTTTTCAGTGTGATGCCCTAAGAGATTAAGAATGACTTACTACCGTGCTTTCAGGTACCACTATTATCGGACTTAATTTACAAAATCTAAATAAGATTTTAGGGTCGGATAATGTGGTTGACTTTAGGACACTTGCGTACAATGCTGATCGACACTTTTAGCGTCGTGTGCATGTAGGTGTTTATTTTCCGACTCGTCCTTTTACATCTGGAAAGTGCGTATCGAGACAAAGAACGACCACAGTTCTCTCAAATGCAGAGCTAAGAATGATTTTGATTAACACAAGCGTTGATTGAACGTCTTTTTACAGTAAGAAGCTCTTGTTGTAGATGTCTTAATTGAGAAGAAGAGAGGGTTAGACCGCTACGTGGTGTGAAGTTGTTACACAACGGTGGCGGTAAAAGTTGCTCATATCTGGCAGGTCAGGTAATGGGACTGGCAGCCCATCGTTTTCGGTTGAGATTAGGGAAGCGTCCCTGGGATAAGATTCGTTCAAACCTATCGTCGTCCGACAGTCGCTTTGCGGTTCAGACTATGGTTGGGAGCCCCAATTGCTACTGTTTATCCGCATTATGGTGGTGTTCCGGCTGATACAACCGATTTGTCTACGCACGGCGACCGGGGTCTTCAACGTGATAGCAATCGAGCATCCTCTGGGTGACTAGGGTAAACATTACGTATACCCTCTTTGAAAATTGACTACTAGAATTGGTCATTGGGATCGTATTTCACCTTTCTGTGAGAGGGCGAATGTGCTGTCTATTGGTGCATTTTGTTGTGCTATGTGACTACGAGCCTTGGTCTACTCAGGTGGAAGATGTCCGCCGATTACCTCTCCCCAGCGATCGGTGCTAGTGTGTGGCGAAATCACTATGCGAACAACGGAACTGTCAAGCAGTTGATCCTCAGGGACAACAATCTGAGCATTTCTGCAGCTAACGCGTTCTCTTGCCGTCGATTTCGTTAGCACAGGCGCGTTCTTGGCATGTCACATCACTGCTCAATTCGAAGGACTTTATTTGCGGAACCCGAAGTATACTAGGAAAACAGCGCAGTAATCAAACCATCGTGACATGAACTAGTTTTGAGGCTTGCCATTGACAACCCAACGCGCCCTCGCAGTTGGAAACTTGAACGTATTAGCTAGTTGGTTAGTTAGATAGCTAGTTAGATATGTTGTGCTGTGCCACGCCTGTTTCTTATATATA
>JTDE01022237.1:10575-37216 GCA_014338405.1 Paragonimus skrjabini miyazakii
TGTTATGATGATGAGGCGCCAATGTATCATCAATTTGTATCCATAGCAGAGATGTATAGGATGGTCGCCACATAAGATAACGGTTCTTCCTGTGCTGAAATGTCGTGCACATATTTGCAGAAACCCTTCACCAATGTCAGTGGGTTGTGCTTGGACACCACCCAGCAGGTTCTCTTCTAAAAGAGAGAGAGAGAAGACATATCGCGAGATGTTAACATTTCGATTTATTCTCATCAGTCGCCAACATAGAAAACAAAAAACTGCTAGTTTTACGTTGCCGACTGATGAGAGTAAATCGAAATGTTAACATCTCGCGATATATGTATTCACTCTGTTTTGACTAAATGGATTAAGAGAACTCAATGTTTTAAATCTCTTCTAAAAGATGACTAGCATGAGTATTCACATCGCCTGCCGGTACGATGATGTCTGAGAATTTAGCCTGTTTCAGATAGTCAGTGATGATACTACAGAACTCGTTTTGGGTAATATCTTAGTTACTATCTGTTGAAACGTACATTCATATATTTATCACAACATTTTTCGAATTTGCATTGATAGGGATTAACCGACGTACTAGATCCGACTGTGAAAAGGTGTTTATCAAATGGGGTGTAATGGGGCATGTGTTGTTCTACTTTGGAACTTTGAGCCGTGCTTACAGGCACAACAGGTCGAGGCTGTCGTTGATTCTGACAGAACCCCAGGAATAAGCAGATTAATAAAATAGGTACGGACGTATGAGGAAAAACCAAGCAAAAAGAAGGGAATTCATAAAAGTGAAGAGTGATAGAGACTCGTTACTGACTGAGATGCATTACCATGTTAATGAGCGTTTCCAGCCAGTGGTGTGGATGCTCGCGAACTCCCCAGTTTGGTAAGCGGCACCTACTAACCTTGCTTATCAGGACGGTCAAAGTTTTCATAGTCCGTGACCACGTCATCGCTTGGCCAGCTTGCGAGTTACTCCGACTATCAGCGGTTACACCGGACAATACACTACCTGTTTTCGCTTCGTTAACACGCAGACAGTTGGATGTAAGTATACGGACATAACACTTGCATCAAGTCATTTGGGCAGCGGATACCCATGTACCTTTATTTCGCAAACATCAAAGGCAGAAATTCTTTTTCTATCGGAGAAATATCGTGCCTTGCCATTATAGAGGGTTTTAACAAGAGCGAAAGTCGCGTATCCTGTGTTTTCCTTCCAAGGAATGAGCCTGCCGGAAAATAACATGTGATAAAAGGTAAGTTGTATTTGGGAAAGTTAGTGAGCTGTCACGGAGTATTACAGACCTTTGCTAAAGAGAGCCACGTGGGCTTGACAGCGACAGACAACGCGGTCAAATTGATACAAAAACTCGATCAAAAGATCTGACTCAATTCAGCTTGAACCACTCAACAGTGATACACGTTGCTATCCAGGTACAAGCGGTAAGCCTGTCTTGCAATAACTGGGAGCAATCTGCTTTGAAGGAAACCCACACGAGTGTAGACATCATAATTGTCCTGTATTCAAATAAGACGTTCATGAATTTGATCACTGTGAACCCATCGCCGTCAACAGACTATTTTCTAAAACCGTTAGTCAACAGAGGGTAAACTGTAGTGAGATAAGGAAAATTGGCGAACGAGTTAAGAAAGAAGGGTGGTTAGGCTAGATACAGTCATCAGACTGATCACACGACGACCACTAATGGTTTTAAAAGATAGGTTTGCGGTCGTTAACTAAACATTTGCAGGCATTTTTGATAATAGATATGTAGATATCGGATAATTGCATTCTAGTGGTGAACTTACAAATACCGCACACTGTACCAACAATACGAAGTCAACGGCCGGGCACTCGAGGAGTAACTATCTGACGCCCATCCGGTTGGCAGTAAAACCGCCAATCACAGTTTGCTAAGAAACGTTCGGCAGGTTTTCGGAACAAGCACAGATATTCATCGAACTTGGATTTAAACACTCAACAATTACAACTTGCACTTTGAATGCGCACAAGTTAGGAATGTGCATCTAGGTGTGCAACTGTCTTACGTATACCTTGTAACGTTTAACGCAGAGAAACAAACGAACACCGATAATGATCAACAGCCACGAAATACCGCAATGTCCAAAAGTGTTTTTCCAACCGGGCAGGCGATACCTACTAGTCTTGCTAAGCGGGACGGTTAAGGCTTTTTGAGGCACATCGCCTGGCCGTTTTGCTTTTTCTTCTCAACATCAGCAAACATCACCAAACCATGAAGAGGAAGCGCCTGAACCAGAATTAGTCTAGAAGTGGACACAGTCGAATACGGGTGTTATGATTATAGATTCGTGTTTCGGAGAGACAGCACACATCAAGTTCCAGGCTTGTGGGGGTACTCGTAAAATCGCCTTGTCGACCTACTTGGTAAAAACTGCGAACAGTAATGACATCAATTTTGTCTAGCTGCTTCGGCCTTGTAAAAAAAAATGTTGCCTGTAGGTATAGGGAAGGCGGAAAAACTAGGTGGTAAAGTAGAACGGGAAATGGATAGTGACTGAATAATGTCGTTGCTATTGGGACGATAACTTCTGATACGTCCCAGCTGTTTATATCGCGAAGGCTGGTCGACTTAAGGAAACTCACTCTAAGTCTCTGACTGAAAAATCTGACCCGCGAGCCACTAGAACAATGGAGCTCATACAGAGTCAATGATTCACAAGCTTGACTAATTTGGCATTGATGAACTTGCATGGTCGGAAGGTGTAGTGAATATATATCGCTATATTATTATTTTGGGTACTGCTGCACACAGTAATGTATGCAAAATAGCACCAGATTTTGGATAATGCGGCAGGTTTTTCGACCGTTTAGAATAATACGCCGGTAGTCATTGTCGACTGTTGAACGGTCGAAGTGCCCTTTGTTTGAGGGTATCTATTTTAAACCTCTTCTTTGATCGGGAGAGTGCAGTGTTGTAGCTATGAGAGTAGTCATGCCGTATGCCCATAAGATCGTGTCAATCCGAACACAAAAAAGTGCAATATGTGAGTGCAACCGGCTTTCGTTTGACTGCATTCTTTTTGCATCTGGCATGGCTGTACCTTGTAGGACCGATGTCCTATTCAGCATAACCCCCGAATCAACGTAGTGTGCAATCTTGGCCACCAAGTCAATATGGCCGAACAGACCAGGAGTCTTGGTTCCCAGAAGCACGACATACATATTTTTGACATAGCTAAGGGAGTAATCAAATGACCTGTTGAGTCGTGAACATGAAGTGAATCAGGAGCAGGGTTACGCAGGTATGGATGGAAATGAAAGGGATCAAGCTAGCCGATGAGATGTTGGACATCAACAATTCAGACACTAAGCAGCATCGTGCTATGACAATACCGTTTTATTTTTATTGCAGGATAGAAGAATCCATCTACATAAGTAGTCCGTCATTGTCCACTGATCAACTCGGTAAATAAACATGCAATTCAAACGCTCAGAACGTGACGCAGAACATCAGTAGGATACTCAACTATGTATGTAACCAGTTAGTTACAGATTTTACCAGAGAAGCGGCGGACAGTTGATTCAACCTGTTGGGTTCCATCATTAGCACACGCCGAGGAGTTGAAGAAAAGATGTGTGGATAAATGTGAGAATGGTGGCCCAGATGTTATTTTTAATATCACGGCAACTGAGAGATCCTAAAGCCTTGGTGTACGCTTGTTAGTTTCCAAGCCAACCATAAATGATCAATTGATTCCAGCCCATGAGAAAATGGAAATGCAACTGCTGTGTCGATTATATGAACGCGGTTATACACCACCAGATAAACGAGATAGTCTGTAAAACAGCTTATAGACTGAATTGTTAGGTGCCCTATCGCGCTCACGTAAACGCGGGGTAGCAGACTCGGGTTTCTAGCTTGGCTTGTAGTGCAGACCGATGACATGAGGTCATATGACTTACGTACAAATCGCAGCATCCGTAGGAGTTATCACATCCGATTAAGGTTTATCGACAGGACTCGCCGTACAAACCGACACCAATCTGAATAGCAGACATGTGTGGTGGTGATTGGGTGTGGCTAGGCGCACATACCACATGTGCAGACAAAGATAGCGCGGTCGACGGCCAAACAAAGCGCTACGCAATGGGTACCGAGGTAGGCAGATGGCCCGATGACCTTGAGGCCTGGCTGAACACGTGCTTGTGTTTTCCACAAGCTTTCGCCAACACGTAGCTAATGCTGAGATTAGGAGTCTACAGTTAAGACTGAGATAAGGAGCCTACGGACACACGCATGCACACACGACGCGCAGTGAACATGCACACGCCGTCAGTTTGAATAGACAAGCTGAGTCAGATAGACTAAGTAAGAGACAATTTGGAGGTAGTGATCGCAAAAAGTTTTCCAGCGGATAAATCGCACTAAGCACAGAATGGACTTTATGGAGCGCAAAGAAACAATAAAAGCATTCGCTGTCCACATTCTTTCCAAAAAAGGTTTGAGCAGCTAGTCATCCGCAAACAGAACAGCAACACATAACATGTGATTGCCAACTTCTCAGTTTAGAAATACGATGTTTTTGCTGCAATATAATTCGTTAGATTTCATGTGAACTGAATAGGAGCAAGCTTTCCAAACCAGGACAGAAAAGTTTACGAAAGCCTACGTTTGAACACTTACAACCAATGGACAGTGTAATTAATAGTCACCGAGATTTTGAATGAAAACCGACGTGTTCCCTCCAAACAGTTCACAGACGGACACAGTACACGAGGTAGAACATATGGGAATGGTAACCCACGTTATTTATTGTTAACCTTAAACTAGCTGAACAAATGAACCTTCAAATGAGAGATAAACAGTGGCAACATTTGTTTAACGAATGGCAAGTGAATCCATAGATATCTGTAACTCATAAACAAAGTCGTTAAGTTTTAAATGGATTTTAAGGCATTATATAATGTTCGATGTTGAACCGTTACACCGCCAGATGTTTGGTGCCCCATGCGAAGCCGTATATTGTCAGGTTGCTCGAACCTAGCCGACAGCGGCAGTTGAAGTAATTGGAGTTCGAACTCAGAACCTTATAGTTAACAATCAGCGACACTGTTATCTGAAGACAACCCAAAATAGAGTAAACACTCAGAGCGACAAGGGATGCATTAGTTTTGGTCTGTTGTTTGATCCAGGATGCAGGTTACACGCAAAACTGACAGACGAAACTTCACATGGAGTGTAGTTAGTAGAGTGCACAACAGAAAGTCCGACTAGTGATCCTTAGACTCTTCTTAGGATTGTGAGAAAGTTAAAATTTCAATTCGTTTTGATAACGTTAGCTGTCCTTATTGAATCGGCTTGACAAATAATTTCGCCTGAATAATGAGCGATCGATACATGGCAAAAACGCAAGGTATTCACACCGTAACTTCGCTCGCGTATGTACGGGTGTATTCTCAAGTAAACACTAGAAAATGAGACAAATCTATTGTGCCTGTGAAAGGTAAGCTCTCAGTGAAACCAAAGCTATGATACAGCGACTAAGAACAAATTTTCGTCAAAGACGATCCGAAGCGATGCTGCTGGACAGATCACAACGGGTGGATTCGGAAACAGTGACTCATGGTCGATATAAAACATGTAGCAAATCGAGTAAACACGTTACATAAGCTGAGTTCAAGAAAAAAGAATTGCCAACAGAGGCACTATCTGCTGCCATTACAACCTACACAGCTAACATCGAGTAAAAGGGAGTGATCAACAGAATTAATTGAGTGTTGTATACGTGATCAGAAACCGAATGCATTGATTGTGGACTCAAAACAGCTCAAAGTGCACGCAGAAACTGGCGTTTCACTTATTAAGAATTGATACAAAATTATCAGCTATGGGAAAAAGCCATTTCCATCTACATCCATCGACACTTTGAATAGCCCGCATAGTCTGATGAAACGCGTCTGTTAGGGTTAAGCGTCTGATTGTTTTGGAGTTGGAACGAAATCGAATTCAATAAAACCGGACTGTAAAATCTGCATGGAAATCTCAAAAAACTATCACGTCAAGTCTACGTAGAGTCGCGTCGAATCTGACGAAAACTGAGTATAAAGGTCGAGTTATTAGTTAAGTAGAACGGCGAATGATCGACAAAGTGTATCCCCAGCGGGAACTCACGTTAAGCAGAATAGACATATTTTAAATATCAGGCGAAAAAGAATGTAATTAGGTGCGGAAGTTCCATTAACAGGACAAGTATTACTGAATTCAACGGACAAGTGAAAGATTCCGCCACTGAATTAAATAGCCACACAAAACTCTTAACGACTAGATCTGCTCAAATAAAGAACACTCTTGGTTGGAAGATCGTTGTCAACGCCATGACGATAACAAAAACATCAGTAAAGCTGCTAATCACCTGAACAACGCTTTTTATCAATGACTAAAGTGCACGAAGACATGTATTTGTGTGAAACAGAAATACTTTATGGCCAGTAGACACGGAATGTCCTCATCTGGAAGCTGAGGGTAAATAACTCAAAGAAACATGCGCAACAAAATGTCAAGTATTGAGAAACAATGCTGTTTTTTAAGAATACCGTGGTCTTACGTATGTCAGCATAAACATTTTCAATCACACAGGTTTGACGGATTAAAACAGGGGCCAAAAGAGATCGGTCACAGAGTGCAGTCACATCAATAAACGTCCAGCTGAGTATTCTGCGTCAATGAAAACTAACTATTGTAAACTGATCAAGACATCAGTGGTCGGAAAAGTTGCTGATTACTCAATCAACTGACTTCATCCATAGAGTTCCGAATAAGCCGAATGTTGAACGATTTGGAGTTTTCAAATTGTATCTTTCATTCTCAGTGTCACAGCTTCACAGTTAAGATAGCTACTTTCATGATGTGCTTGGCTTAAACAAACGTCGGGCCCAGGCACAGTCCAACGGACAAAGCCTTAAGGGTTGCGATGCCTTATTTAAACTACATATCCATTGAGGTCCACTTGGTTTAAGATGTTTGACGTTACAATAGACAACTTCAATTGATAACGGCAAGGTGTAACTCGAGATGCCATTGGTGTTCGATTGTTACTCGGACTGCCTGTTCACTTTCGGAGCGTTTCGTCTCCATGCGTGCGAAGTTGTAGTGATGAGATTACCTAGCACAATGATAATGCGCTTGTAAGCTAGACAGCCAACTCGGGAAATAACACAACAGCAACCAGCAAATAAGACTCAAAATCCTAGTAAGAAAAGTGGAAAAAAGAAATATATACGCAAGTCAGTTTGAAGGTGGATCCGGGAGATGGAAACAGTTGAAAATGGAGACAAGCAACCAAAGGACGTGATCGATTACCGATTGCGTTAGAGAGTTTCATACAAAATACTGACTTCTTTGCATCCGAGAATCACAGTTGTCGATTATCTTGTGTGTTTGATGTCAGCCTTATAAACATAACTTCAGTTTTATCAGGTTCAATGATTTTTTTAAAAATTATGTCGCTGGTACCCAAAAATGTGAACGGAAAAGAGATGTCGCACGTTCGGAGGATTTTCAGGCTTTGGATTAAAATCAGTACATCAGTAAACATCCGCACGCTAGTCCGCGTTACCCAGACCGAAAATCAGTATCATCCCTTTGAATTATGTACGGTGATGATGGATAGATAAATTTGAAAAGAAACAACAAACGCACCAGTCTATGTAAGTTTACAAATGCAACAGTGAATGGTCGATATCCACATATGCATATACTGGGTGTGCACGTGCATTGATTGAGCCTCTGAATCGCGACGTCAGCTGGTGACGAACCAGATGACATTTATTATATATATATATATATATACCATCTGGTCTGTCGTTGCGCTGCATGTCAGTTGAAGCTCTTTAACCACGGGGTGTTTGCAACCTTATGGCACATATGGGGATGGTACTGTCACGCTAATCAGTCAAAGCTAGAACCCATAGCTGCATGATAAATATGTCTATATATGTATATAAATTTATATGGATCACGCAGCTAGGCGTTCGAGCCCTGATCACTACAATATATATGTGCTATATATACACGTGCTATATATAATATATGTAATTATTTGTTTGATAGCGGATCTTAGTATGGATTTAAAACGTTACAATGAATCGTTCACTAATCGGTGTGTGCTAATTTTCAAGTAATTTATGTATATATATAGAGAGAGAGATTCAAGCAAAAGGATTCTCTCTTTCTAGTATTCTAGCATACATATGAGCAATTGGATGCGCGTAGGTGTGTGCACGTCCAAGCATTCACAGTCGCGCAAATTGCAGACAGGACTTGGTTATGTGGAATATCAACTCGACACAAATCAATCAGGGCTTTCAATCAGTTGCTTCCAGAGTTGTATCAAATAAGTTCGTGCCCACACAGGAAGAAGCCAGGTCAGTAGGCAGTTTCCCAACATGTCAGTAACACTGTGTGGTTGGATGAGTTTTTTAATCACTAATCAGCATGAGAACCCTTCGTCAAAAGCTAATCGGAATCACAATGAACAATAGGCATGCACAAGGATGACCGTGTTGACTGAACCGCCCAATCATGACTTATTGAACAATCTATTAAACACCCTATGGAGCAAGATACATTCGATCACATGGTAACCAAGTTTGACGCTGAGCTTTTTAAAGGTGATTAGTAATGAGATAGAAGGCAATCATGGGTTCAAACCACAAAGAGCCAAATTGTGCCAGGGAGGTGGGTAGACAGAATAGACAGACAACCAAGAAAGGTCAGGTGCTATTGCTAAATCTGAACGACAAACACACGTCTAGTATCTTTTACGTAACAGATGTACAGACTCGGTAAAGGGAATACTGACCTCGTACCTACCTATAGAAATGGCTGATACACAGCTTTAGGGTAACAGTATTGCATTTATTATTGATTCGTTTCAAAGGTTCTAATACGATGTGACATTCTAAGGGATAGGAACCGGTGTAACAACGAGACGGGACCTTGATGCGGTGTAATGGCTTGCGCATCTCGACGACCTATTGGGCCAAATTGGACGGTGTGGCCACCACACCGATAGAGTCACTCATGCCAGGCAGGCCAATAGGTAGGAGACTGACAAACTACAGTCTCCTGGTCCTCCAGGTTGGGGATTGGAAGGAGGTTGGCATATTCTTTCGGAAAACGTACCAGTTCTGGTACACTGCCACCCACCCGCTGCCTTACAGTACAGGCTTATAAGTCAAAGGCTTTGGTTGAAAACACTAGTCGTTCTCCTGTTCAGGTCTGAGTGTCCTGGCAGTATCTCAGCCCACATACAACCATGAACAATCACAACACCGATAATTCCATATTGCATCGCCTGTCTCGCATTATAAACCGGGTCGCCCTGTCTGTTGCATACAGCGGGGTGGATAGGCGAAAACATACTACTGCTGATCCCCTTCCCACTGTCCTATCAAGTTTAATTCTCAGGCCCTTCCCGACCTCCATTTCTGATAATTACTTTACAGGTCCCACGATAGACATAGTTATTCATAATAACACTGTTCCGGTAAGTCCCATGTCTTACCATCCAGACACAGGCCTCCCTCGTCCCTTGCTAAGACCTAGAAAGCGAATTAATATAGATGCTTTAAACGTTCGCACTCTAAAACGGATGGATCAACAGGCCGCTCTCGAACGAACGTTAGACTCGTTAGATGTCGGTGTTTATTGTGCATCAGAGACTAGAATCCAGGACAGTAGTCAGCGTATGGAACTAAGAGCATGCGCACTGTCTACCCGATATTGGTTATACACTTCAGGTGACCCAACGGCTGCCGCTACCGGTCAAGCTGGAGTAAATATAGTCCTCAATACAACGGCTACAGCCCCGTCAGTAGACTGGATTCCTGTTAACAGTAGACTTTGTGCCGTCCGCTTGGCAAATTCTGTTAAGACCACCTCTAGAAGCAAAACCCCTCAGAAATCCTTTCATTGTGTCCGCTTATGCTCCAACCGACTATAGTGACGTCGGCATCAAGGACGTGTTTTACTCGGATATGGCCGCTCTTCTTCGGTCGACATATGATTCTGATGTATTCGTTCTGGCTGGAGATATGAACGCCCATGTCGGTCGCCTTGGTAGGGCCGAGTCTCGTCTAGGTGGCAGCCTTGGGATAGCATGGCGGACGACTGCTATAGCTGTGCGCTGAACATCAGCTACTTTTAACCAGCGCTAGTTTTAGGCATCGTGAAAGTCATTGCTATACTTGGCGCCCTCCTTTTCCGAATCAGGCATGGTTTCAGACAGACTACATAGCTGTCAGTCGTAGGTGTCGTGGTCCGACTCAGAACTGTCGTTCTTATTGGAGCACGCACTTAGATTCGGGTCATGCGTTGTCGTCTTATTCTTACGTTCGCTGGACAACGATGCCAGCAATGGCTGGTTGTTGAGAAATTGGTTGCGTCGTCGGTAAGGCGTAAGTCCCAAACCAGACTGGAAAGCTACCTTAGGAGTTCTCATTTCAAAGATCTTAATAGCTGCTGGACTCAATCTTACAGACCATTAGGGAAGCAGGTACTGTAGCATGAGGCACGTGGTTTGAACAAAAATTGGATCTCGGAGAAATCCCTGGAATTGTTAAAAAGTAGACGGAACATTCCTCCTGGTAGTTCAGAAAACAAGTCTAGGAGAGATATCCGTAGGAAGATGAAACGTAGTCTAAGTTTGATCGTGTGGCTTGGTTAGTGGAAAAAGTTACGGTAATGGAGACCGCTTCCGATTCAGGGAACACCGGCAAACTCTTCTGGCATATCCGTGCTACTGGTCCCAGGCGATCGTCTGTCAGTGAAGTTATCGGCGAGATAGATGGCACACTCTTCTATAATAGGTCCAGAACGTTAGAGCGGTGAGTGGGACACTTTGAGAGTCAATTTAACTGGCTTCCTGCTTCTACTGTGTTGTCACCACAAACTTGTGATATAGTACCCTGGTCAGTAGATACAGAACCACCCACTGAGACTAAGGTTCGTAATTGCATTTCAACTCTGAAACGTAATAGGGCTGCTGGCTCAGATGACCTCGTGCCGTCATTTTTCAAAAAAGATGGAGAGACATTAGTAGTGGCTTTGATTCAGATGTTCTAACTTGTGTGGAAGACGGAGACCATCCCTACGTGCTGGGGTCACTCAATAATAGTTTCCATATTCAAGAAAGATATCAGGGACCGTTGCGAAAACCATAAGGGATTAGTTGGACTCCATTCATCACGAGGGTTCTGGTATCCATTATACTTCATCGACTCACTGTAGCTCGGGAGACAAACATTGGGCATGGTTTCGTCCTGGGAGGAAATGTATAGATCGCATTCCTACTCTCCGTCAAATTGTAGAACAACGTCACGTGAGCTACCGACCAACAGTTGTCGAATTTCTAGACAATAAGGGTGCGTTCGATTCGGTTGATCGATCTACAATTTTACAGTCACTTAAACGCAGTGGTGTATCGAACAACTATGTGAACATATTGTCGGCGTTTTATTCCCATACTTCAATTCATGTTAGGGTTTACGGTGAACTGTCTGACAGTTTCACCACAAAAAGCGACATACGACGAAGCTGTCCACTTCCACCATTTTTGTTTACTTTTTTCATAGATGAGTTAATAGAGGACTGTCTGCGGTATTCACCAGATGCCGATATGGACCTTCTACGTGGCAGAATGCTGACTGATCGTGATTATGTTGATGATAAGGTGTTGCTGTTTGACACTTTCCAAACAGTACAATCAACGCTGGAAGTTATTTCGCGTTCTGCTAAATACTTCGAAACGCGCCTTGCAGACTCAAAATGCAAAGTGCTTCTGCAATATTTCTGTGATTACGTAGACTTATCGTTAGATAATGAAATCATGGCGGTTGTTGACCGTTTTGTGTACCTGGGAAGCTGCATAAGCAGCGGTGGCGGCGGCGGCAGTGTAGGGAATGAAATAGGAGCGCGTATCTTCAAGGCTAGGGTGCTGTTCGCTAATCCAAGACATCTCTGGCAACAGAAAGGTAAATCTCTGAGGCTTAAAGATCGCACATATAAGGCGACAGTGAGGGCTGTTTTACTTTACCGCAGCGAAACCTGGCCGCTCAGTATGAGACGTGAACCGTCTTCAGGTATTTGACCACCGATATCTGCGTTTGATCACTCATGTCGGGTGGAATCAACGAGTGAACAAGGAGGAAGTTAGGAAGCGGGTATTTAGTAGTGTTTGTTCAACGAGTTCTCCTGTTTAGTCATTACATCAGCACAGACTCCGATGGTTAGGTCATGTACTCAGGATGCCAGCTGGTCGTCTGCCTTACTGAGGACTGCCAATGGTACGATCGACTGGCGCAAGGTACGAGGTGGACAGTTGATGAACTGGCGTAGAGAAACGAAATCGTTTACGAACGGGTTGACCACTATAGATCGGGTTCGTCTCCTGGGCTGGAGCCCTCGCGAATCATAGAGTCAGTGGCTGGAGACGTTAGGTGAGATGGCGGCTAACCGAACTCGTTGGCGTGAATGTTGTCAATGTTTGTTCGAGTTGTCCGCGAAGTGAGTGCACTTAATGACGTGGGGGTAGTGAAGGCCTGAAGGAAGCTGCTGTCTTGCTGATGACGCCTTACTTCTTACAACTTGGTTGTTTGTTCGTAAGGTGTAAGCTCTTCGATGCTGAATATTTGAATAAAGACGTAGCTATTCTTTTAGTAGTTAGGTCCCTCCCATCGCCTTCTTTTTCGTTCTTTCTTCCTATACAGGGTTTGGTTATTTTTTATTCATGGCTGTGTGGCAGTTAAACATCAGTGTGAACCATTGATGTATTGCTGTCTATGATGATGATGGTGTAGATCTTGTCAGATGTTTGAAGCCCGTTTGGATCACATAAAATAAATGACCGTCTTTGACGCAGTTATCGACGCTTACGGGACAGCTCTTGTTATCCCTGTGTCAACGTGTTTTAGTTGAGAAAAAAAATAAACGTCTACATTATGCAGAATATCCACGATACAGTGAAAGTTAAATTAACCGAATTGTCGGACAAAGTAACGCAATAGAATTGATCAGAGTATACCTCACGCAATCAAAATATACCATCCGTTTTCGGGTGATATCTCAATCATGACTTCTCATTGAATGAAACATGGTTCTTCTTCTAAGGCATCACTGAGGATACTTTCATCTCATAATCACCGGGAGTAATTAAACAAGCACATCTATACTCAGAGAAAGAAGAGTTTGAAAATATTACCCGCTTTCAAAATAAAACGGGCAACATTATCCAGTTCGAAACCGGAAATAATGACGCTTGTTTCGTTGAATTCTCGCACAGAAAATTAACGAAGGTCAAACACTATCGGAAAAAGTGATATAATTATATGGTGTTGCATGAGGCTCACTAATACTCCACTGAAATCGATTTCATTCTTTTTGGATTCTAAACAGAAATGGCTTGAATTGGGGTGGAACCAGCGACCTTTGCCTAACGAGCCCTACACTATATCTACCGGTCCCATATGCATCGCCCGTGAAGAAAGGGTTTAGGTTATTAGTGCGTGACTTGACAATGAACAAAATGAAGCATTAGATAATTATCATTTCGTGATCCTACGTTCATGATCAGTGTAAAATAGTGAACCTGACATGAACCGCATCCATTCGCGCATTTATGAGCAGGAATCCTGAGCGTTCTCCACTTCCGGTAGCATTCGACAGAGGTGTACGAAAGAGCTCTTTCTATTCTACTACGTAATAGCTCCACTCCAGGTAGAGCTCCGGTCAAACAGTAAACTGGCTGATATTATGTATGACAACATTACCATAGACAGCCCTTCTCCAGGCAACGTGCATACCACGTTGAGCCGGCCAAATACTATGACCTGTCCGTATGATATACACTCCAACTTTTTAGTGTTGTCATATGGTTGGGCTGATCTTGAAACCATCTTCGTTGCTGCAGGCGGGTCGGTTAGCACAGCGGACGGTTTCAACATGCGCCAGTCATACTGCTAAAGAGGTGTTTATGATGAGGCGAAGGCAAGTAATGTTCCCCAGTCTTCGTTATTTGCAATGCCAGAAAAATATCCGGCTGTCGACCAAAGGAAGAAGTCATAAGGCATTTGTCTACCCAGTCCTGTTATACAGATCAGAGACGGGTCATTCTTGAAGTATACGCACATAGACTACCGGCATTCGAACACTGTTGTCTTATATAATAACTGACTGATTGAGCAGCGCGACATTTCATAGGCGAGTGTGTGAAAAACCTAAAAGTTCATGATTTATAACCAACGTAGTGAAAATGCAATGTATTTCATCTACCGCATCGTGCATTGTTCAGTGTGACTGTTGATGGACAAAAGAAACCGCAAGATGGTCAGGCTATGATACAATCACAAGTTACGAAAGCCTTGACTGTTTTGTCTAGGAACAGCAAGTGGCACCGCCTGGCTGACTGAGGAGTGTGTGGTCATCCTTGTCAGAAACAGTCTAGGATGTGACAGTATATAGCGGTACACAAGAGGCATGTGTCTCAAAAATTGTTTGTTCTTCTAATATAAGTGTTTGCTTATTAAGTGAGATGTTACTTCTTGGACTACTACTAGAATCAACGGTAGTGCGAGCCACAGCATCCAATGACACAGTTAAAAGGTTAAAATGTGGGTATTCAAATTAGCGAGTTGTCAATGAGTCACAAAACAAGAAAGATGAAACTGAATCTATAAAGGAGATCAGCTTCACCGTGAGCGAAATTCTCACGAAAGAAGTTTCCAATAACAAAATTAAAACTCTGCTGACGTACAAGGAACATAATGTTATAATGCCACAAAACCCTAGACAAAAGTAGTTGCAGTGACACGAACTCGAATCCGTAGCCGCGTGATTGACGGATGAACACCGTTACCACTGAGATACCTCGACTTCCCACATAATCTCTAAAATAGAGATAGATCGTAGGGAGACCTTACTGTTATCGACGTTTCCATGGAATAACAAAACACATATATATGGAAGCAAGCTTTCCCCGAAATGAACTTGAAAAGACAATCAATCGGCGGTATACCGCATAAAACGGTTCTTTGGCGCTCTATCCTTTCCTAAAGTGGATGGGATTTTTTCCAAACATGATTATTGATTTGTAATTTTCATTTGTGCGTATTTAGAAGAACGTAGTGAAATCAGTTCGATCGAACATCGTGCGAAATACCGCTAGTTGCTTGTCTTTTCAATACGATAAAGTCGATTTTCCAAACCTTCAATCGAGTTAAAGAACTCATCAGCCTTTTTCACCGCTGTAACTGCCTGTCGCAATTGTCTTTAGTGGATAAGAGTGGCAGCAGTTCAATCGGTTTTAGGAAACCTTTTGTTCAGATTTGACATAAACATTAAAAATGAGCTTCTAGTAGTAAAAAGTAGGCATGCGAATACAGCTTAGGGATACGAGCTAAAAACAGGGGAATATTTAAAAGTCGAGTCAACAACACACGAAAGTGAAGAGAAACCAACAAGCTTGAATATGTCTGATTATCCGCCACTTCGAAGGGTCAATACGTGGACATACCGAATACACGAGAATAAGCAACGGTTAGAACAATGATTTATTCAACTAGAAACCATCACACGGATCATCTCAAGCTGGCGTTGGTCTAAATGGCTATCACACTTACGCAGCAGTTTTTACCGGTCTGACAAGGTTATTAGCCTTTGCGATAAACTCACACTTATTTGCAAGCTGGCCGGTATGAAGCCAAGGGCCATGATGAACTGAAATATGGGCCTGATGAGCGCTTATAGCATAATTAAGCACACACAAGGTAATCGTAAGTGACCGTCAAGACGGTTTACTTGGTACCAGTAGTGTCGAGCTGATCTCCGAAACTATACGTAATTCCAAGTCATGCAGCCTGCCGTAAAGTCCGTTCCTACATTGACATGCAGGTCCATTCACAAGAAAATACGCACTGACCTACTAATCATTTTAAATCATTATTACACTGCCCAAACGTTCAAGACTACACAGTTCGGATCACGTATATTGGGTTACATCTGCCTGGCATTTCAATTTCACCTTACGGACTAGTCATGCAGGTTCCAGTAAGCTTGCAGACAGTTACAGAGCAAAATGAATGGTGCGACAAATTGACATCCAATTATATTTCGCATACTGATGATGGTGGGCAAGAGGTTATGCATTCAGCTGTTTGGTATATTCGTGAATTTCGACTGTTAAACACTGGTGACATATCAGTATAAAAAATAGATCACCAACCTACTGCAGGACAAGAACACTATATTTTGGTCTCTGATTGGTGGAATGCAAACACTGGTGTCAGCTGACGTCGAACGGATAACGACTGTTCAAATAGACAAAGGCAACAAACGATCGATAAATGTAGTAGGCTGATTGGTTGAAAGCACAAAGGGCTAGGTTGTGTGTGTTGATGGATGTCCGGGAAGCGAAAATATTACGGCAAACAATGCACGTGATAAGAACCTGTCGATCGATTGTACCTTAACGAAATTAATGACAAAATTAAAAAAACTCGTACAATACAAACCGGATGCCGGCAACAGAACAAATTGATTGGAAGCGAGTAAAACTTAGGATAAACAGTTGAACAACCTGCAGACGAGTATGGAGTAAACAGGAGACGGAAGCAAGGATGCTCAAAACGAGAAAACCTAGCAAACTGCTCAAAAATCGAGTGAGTCTACAAAGCAGGGTACACAAAGAAGGGAGGTTGAAATAGTCGATAGTAGATTAATAATATGTACATACCCCATGAACAAAGTATGAAATACCGTTACCCAATTCGGAGTAAGCTGATCAAGGTTTCGACCGCAACCTGATGACTGATCGGGATGTGCCTAATCGCATCAACTACTGAGATGGGCAGTGTCATCGCGACGAGGAATGTTAGCGCGTAAATCAATTACTACAAATTCTCCCGTCACAAGCGGTGTTCGTAGGACTGATAGCCGAGCGGATAAGAGCGTTGTGTCGTGACGCGAAGGGTAGCCGGTTCGACTCCCCGTTCAGACTATCTCTATCTGATATATACAAACGAAGACGAGACCGGTCGTGAAGTGTCGAACTGAGGGTGAACATCATGAAGCAGTGCGAGCGTAACCACTGCAAACTGTGTCCATCCACACTATGGACGGGGTGGAAACAAGCTACAAATAAATTACAAAAACAAGAACGAGACCGTAGGTCATCTGTTAGTTACGCCTATCACGAAGTGGACGGCACGCTTACACATGGGAATTTGAGACCTGCTACCTGACAGAGCGACTCAGTTGACCTTTATGACGATGGTGCAACCTCTGTATGCACGCTTACCATAATACACTTAAACCGACCTCAGTAAAAGCGTCGCAACCTGTAGACTGTCTGAATGAAGCTGTCAGCCTGCACGACTTCTTGTTACCCTCACCCCCACCCTAGTGAAGATAGTGAAGCTTCTACTGCGGATTTAAACCCATCAGCTCCACCTGGTGTGTACAACCGAAAACGAGGTGAGCTTCTAATGGATCTGATATTCGGGAAGAGGAATGTCAACGGCGACAGCAATAAATAAATCATTGATATTACAACTTTACTATCATGCGAACGCTCTAGTTTACGGATATAGAAACGAAAGAAGACTTATTTTAGGAAATTAATAAATAAAATACGCAAAAGGCATCTACGTCTTGCGAACAAACGTCGATTTGCAGTGAAAATCAAACCGAAATTCTGGAAACGTAAATCAACATAGTTAGGTCGAACATTAAGGGTACTAGTTCACTGTTGTTAACATACAGTGTGTATTTTGTCCAACACACGAGATGGTCAATCGATGACTTGGCGAAGGAACATGAAAGCGGCTAACCAGTAAGGCAAAAATTGTTGGATGTATCAGTCATTCAGGCTAGTGGCTTCACGATTGACTTAGCTTACGATAGGAGAGATTAGCCGAGATCATGGCTTATCGGATTATACGACATAAATGTTATTGTTTGACAGAGTTATGTGCGAAGTAAGGAAAAAGGCAGTAAGGAAAGTCATGAGGAAACTGTCTTTCAGATGCTGCTTGATTCTCACAAACAACTCCTACGGTGTAAGATGTAGAAACCTTGTCGTTAATTGTCTGAACTGAAGTGCAGAATTTTTATGAATTAACTCCCCCTCATTCTTTCTTCTCATCTCCAAATTATGGTCCAGTTAAGGTTGAAAGAAAGTTTAGTTTCAATAAAAATGAAGCACTGAGTAGACAATGATAGGACCGGACGTCGGCTTACACAACCAGATGACCGGTGCAGTTGCACGCTAACTATGTTGACTAGTAAACCCGCATTCGCTGGTGCTATAATCCTGCCACTTGGTTTTGGGTCAACACGAAACGAAAAGAAGTGACTAGTCAACAAAAAAATCGATTAGTGGTGAGGGACATGGTTGTTAAGAAGTGAACGCATACTAAGTGAACTCAAGTGTGAACGTGTCTGAGCGCTTAGGTGGGATACCTTAGTCGTGCCTTATGTAAGGTCAGTGGCGCAATGGTCACAACGGTTATCATGAAAACGGACAGGACTGTTCGGATATGCACGACCGGTAGGCCTTAACAAATGCGAAATTCGATTCCAGTGCTTCCATTTTAAAGAGGTTAACTGAGTAGTCTACGTGAACGCGAAGGTAGCGATCGACTGTGAGTGATGTTCCATTTAAAACAAAAGAGACAGGTCGAAAGTGCAATATTTATGCCCTAGACCAAGCATTATTAAAGTGGGTGAACAAATCGAGTCCGTACATACCAGAAACGGACAAAAGAGGCTGTAAGAGAGGAATGTACAGACCGAAATAAACCCATGGTTTCAATCAGGCTGAGCAAGGCGTGAAGCAAAATTAGGTCCCGGTTGGCTTCACTTACCGTCCACATATATTACATGTGTATCAAAAGTACATCTGCTGATAGTACGATTCAAAATGACATAACTGTTCATGGTATTTGTTAAACAAACAGTTATATAGGCAAAAAACACGATGTAGGACATGACTGCAGGAGTTTGACATATTTGGTTTAAGTCCAACCCAAGAAGCTGTCAGTGTGCAGCCTCATGTAGCAGTGACCAAACCGTCAGGTCAGACGCAGAAAAGACAACAACGCGTTATTTGCACTCACAGTGATATTAAGGTAGGCTGTTTGCACTCACACGTTTATTAGCAATGGTGTGAAACAACCTGATTTACTAGCTCCCTCCTATATATATCTCTCTCAAACACACGAATTTCGATTATCGCCAGCATGGGAAATGGTGACAGGATTCGCACGTGGTATGACACTCTGATCTAATGATTACCAATTGCACTAAACAAAACCATATAAGTCGCACTTCATGATAGCCAAAATATGACCTCGTCAGTATGAAACATGACAAGGAGTGTGCTATTTTGTTCGGTGATCTGCTACAGCAGCTCAAATCAAAAGTATGGTCTAGTGTAACCCAGACTGATCATTTGAGAGAGAGAGAGAGAGGGTACTCGTTGAAAATGTCGTGAAACAGTGGGTTCTCATTTCATGGAATGAGATCAGCCGATTAAACAAACAGGAGATAGGTACTCACGCCACCTCAACTGGGGTCGTCAGACAGGCAGCCGGACAGGTGAACACGGGAATCGCCTCAGCCTCATGTTCAGCCCAGACCAGTAAATCGGATTTCTCGTCCTCACCGTTGATCCGGATCGGTTTAGTCGGTGGGATCAGATGTGGATCAAGCGGATGTGCCAAAAGCAGAGGCATCAACTTAAGTGTCTTTGTCTCGGCCATCATGCTCAGAGGAGGTGGTCGATGGGGTCGTTCGGCAGACAGTTGGACGACCATTAGATGCGGCGAGGACAGGCTCAGTTCACCTGGTACAATACGCAACTCCACATTCACATACACGCCCGGATGGTGAAGCTGGATACGGCGAAATTGTATGTCGCGAGTGAGCGTTTCGGCCGCTAGACCGAATGAAACGTAATCCTCGTGCAGGTGAAATGAGCCAAGGTTTAACAGAATGGCCTATAAGAGAAAACATAAAGGCATAAGGCCTGAAAAACCAAACTTTTTTCTAACGGAGTGAATATGTTCGTAGCAGGATAGTGGAAAGTGGTAGGCTCGATGGCACACCTTATGACGTCAACACTGCAAACCAGAATGAAGATGCACTTTGATATATGTCTGTCATAAGGACAGTTTCGAAACAGTAACACGTGGTTGAACAAAAACACAGAACGATCATCGTTATTTCATTTTCGGTCCATATACTTCAAAGCTAAGCATAAAACCAAGCGAATCATAACGCAACTGTCCCGTACGCGATTCAGAAAGATTGTGGGCGTAAGCCTATGGAGACAAGCGCGATCTTAGAGTTAGTTCACTCTGTCTGTGTGCGTACGTGATCGTGAACCACAAAACGGTCACGTGACTGGTTCAGCTTGTGTGCATGTGCGCGATTCGTTTAACGGATCGATTCGTAATAATAACAATGGAGTGGCTAATCAGGATTGTGAGCTAAAAACTGAGATCGACCAAAAGGCCAGTGATCATCACTGGTCCTGAGCATGTGTACAGCGTTGATTGTGGCACTGATGGCTCTGGCAGCATTATAATGACAGAGTAAAATGGATAACAATGCACACACAAAACTAATTCCTGTTTGACACACGAAAAAGACCTATATTGAGTAGCTGAAACACACTTGTAACCGGCAGATAGTTGACAATTTAAAAACAACTTGTCAAAAATGAGTGATAATGCCTAGCAGTTGCGTTTTATTTCTGACCAGGTCTGAAGACATTTTTAAATCAAGCGTGAGACGTCACCAATACCCATTGTTTGTAACATGTTCTCAAATTACAAATTTTCAGCCATGTTCATCCCGTTACCATTGAATTGTTGATGCATCCACAACGAGACATGTGTGTGCTAAGTTTGGTTATTTTCTGGCAAGGTAATGAATGCATGATTGTGCGGTGACGATGATCTGCAGTACTTCAACCTGACTGCATGAGTTCTACAATATATCCTGCAAACCTGACTAGCAACGAGGGACAGCCGTGTAAGTAAGTTACAACACAATACTTGTTCTGGAATACTAGTGTCGTGCATTATACTTGGAAGACAGTGAGTGTATTGATCGAGAAAAGACAATATGAATACCTCATCAGAGTGGAATGTTAAATGACAGAGCTCAAGCGTTCACACGGTTAGGTTGACTTCGCCGATGACATTAAATCTACTACACAATATATTCTCGGGAAAAACTGATATCTTATTGTCGCTTAAACCGCTCATCCAAGTAAGGCCGTGAAATTCATAGTCAAATATTGCCCACACAATTCCATAAACCATTCTAAAGGGATATGAGATCAAAATTCTGGTTTCAAAAAAAGTTATAAATCAATAAAAATGCTCACTCACAACCAGCTTTAGTGATCGTCACCAAAAAAGACGAACGAGGCACTTAAACGAATGAATGAAGCCTGGATGCATCAACTATTGTTTGAAAAGGTGGTTTGACGTTTTGTTGTACAAGTTGTTTCTCTACATGATGAAGCTGAACCAGAACAAATGCAAAATACACGTTCAGTAGTGAACAAAAAGCACTGCTGAATGGGAACGAACGGTCAGTAGCTTTGAAAGTGCGCGATAAGTGAGCAGCAATCGTTTGCTTCACTGCAATCAGCCATCGCCCAGAAGTGTTTCGGTTAAATGAAGTGATGGTTGAATTTTATGTACAAAGGCGTAATGCGATTTCCTGTATGAACGAGATGAACTGAAAACGAAAGAATGGGTATGCAACTGCCATTGAAAGCTCCAACCGGTATGGTCCAATCAGGCTTTCATGGAATCGACCCAAAAAAGAAAATCCAGTGCGGTTGTCAACTCTTAAATATTAATGTAGTGTAATGAAACCAAAGCATAAAAAAGAAAAACGATTGCACCTGTGTAATTTCCAATAGGTAATAGAAGGGGGGGCGGATAAATTGGAAACGACCTGCACCGATACACATAGAAAATGCGTTATAAGCCTTTTGGGAACACATAACCAGCCAGATCAAAACGGAATAACACCGTAATCCCATCTGAATCAACACAGTGGTCAAACAATGGACCGTTAAAGTGCAAACACTGGTTCGACATTCCATTTTAGACATCACTGCAGATGAAATTGAGAAACAAAAGTACAAAGTAATCCATTGACCGGTTTAAAAAAAAATAACAGGGCTGAGTGAAACAAGCAAACGAATGTATGACAGTTTTCGGTTGGCTCAAGTCGAGCTGATAAACGCGATTTAAGATGCGTCCTTGCTAGGGCTTAACAAGATTGGATATTCGCAGTCGCACTAAGAAGTCATCTTCTGCTTTCGTGCTGGCAAAGAATGTGCTCTCTGACCTGTCACTGACCGCAATCAAGCCATAAGCAGAACACCAACTCCAAACGTTTTAGTACAGTCGTATATGAATAATGACACAGTCTGTTGACAAAACAATACCTTTGACACTTGAGGAGATCTCACTGATGCTTTCGCATATCCCAAAATCAATTTTTTCTCGACCCAATGTTAGTTCCAGATATCTCAAGAGGTTTCTTCGGTGTTGTTCTACATTAAACTAAGAGGAATTCGCCTTATTTGCCAGGAAAAATGTCTTTTCCATTTTTTGGAATTTGAATGCCCGCCAATATTTTTAAAATCCGAGTTTCGCGCTCGCTTCCGATTGGTTCGTTGGGTGGCCTAGGCCCAAGGCCGCTCAGTTCGTGATCGAGAAACTGTCCGCAGTCTTTGCAGTTTTTCTTGCCTTTCTCTATCAGAAGGGTCGTAATAGCATACACGCATTGCAACCCCCTCTAAACGACAATCGAACGCCTTTGCGACGCCATAAGGGGCGAATGCATTACGTAAAGGATGAAAAAGGAATCGCGTTCTGTTCGTTGGAGAAAAAACCATTATTTTAGCGGATCTGGACACCACAACAAATGGGAGAAAAGACCAAACCGGAGCCTCAGTGGTGAGATTGGCGCGCGTGGTGACAGGCCTGTCTTACCCAAACTGAACGGAACTTTGAGACCGGCATCGCTGTTTATGTGGTGCACTACCCAACACACGTAATGTTGAGATGATACCCACGATCCAAAATAGATAGTATGCATGAACAAGCCATTTTTTACAGCCACATGTGCACTAGAGGTTGCGCACTCTACTTTCCGGCGACAGGCTGATGTCACACCTATGTCGTAAGTGGGAGAGGTTCGCAAGTGCCAACTAGGACCTGGGTATTCGACTTCCGATCTCATCAGGTAACACAGACGAGCAAATTTATTGACACCACCAATATGCGACAAACGATAACGAGCACGCTCACAGGTCCTTGCAAGTCTTCGAACAGAAACATACATCAAAATGAACGTGTACCGTTAGTTTTGCTTGGCTTGTGCAGCGTTACAGATTACAGCAATATCGTCAATACAACCTAAGCCTCAAGGTCGGTTAGCGAGCAGTAGCTTTTAGTGTGCACGGACCTGCTATAGTCAATGGTAATTAAGACGCCAACTCTGACAGTCGGACACTGGAACACTTTCGGCTGCCCTTCATTTCTTCAATTAGGTAAGGGTTGATAATTTTCAAGCAGGATAGTGGCTGAATGTGTGAGCTGTGTAGATAAATAGGGCGCCGTTACTTCTTTGCGAAGGCTTAGGTGTATCAATTGGAGTGTTGCGATCTCCCCCCTCTTCAATTCAATGAGTGAACTCCTCTGCGAAGTGAGGCAGACATAGAGAACGAGAACTGAGATGCTAGTCACATGACAGTCAGTTCACGTAAAGTCCACTGAAAATGTGGCCCGACAACTGTGGACTGTGACACACAACCAGTTTTTAGAGTACCTGAGACCTATGCTATCAGTTAACATTAGCACAACGTATCTGCCCGAAGACACCATACCAAACTATGGTGAGTGTGTAATTCTGTCGCGGTTATTTATCACATTCTTGTATGATCCACTATTTATAAATGCTATTCAAACAGAACTCAGTTCACCGGCTTCTAATATTATGTTTTCCACCTGTTCTAAACCTGAGGGGACATTTAATTCAAGTGTCACAAGACCTCAAGTAGGTGTCACGATCAATGCACTATTCTATGTAAATGTGAACAGTACCAGTGTTACAACAAAATTCTGCCAATCAGGTACGGTGATAACGTCTCATAATTTGCCTTGTGTGAATTGTGAATCCACAAGCAAACCTTCGCAGCATCACACCACTGTCGTCAGTGCTTTGCGTTATGCCTAACCTAATTGGAGCGTAACTAAATGGCAATGTTAGAAGTGGGATGTAGTCGGTCAAATATATTTTCTCGAAAGGATAGAGCCTGAGTAAGGTTATTTTGGGAAACGTTGCTGCCGGACTTCTAAAGTAGGCTAATCCAATGAGAGTGTAGAGTAGACTTAACACAGCAACAAGATATCCATGCTAATTACGATGGATGAAAATCTGAAGAGCTTCCAAAAGACAAACCCGCTGGATATGGAAGAGCTGAAGCTGTAAATGCCCATAATAAAAAAAGTAGAAAAAGGCTGCAAGAAAGATAAACAGACGTATAGGTCATCGTCAAGTGAGGAAAACACACCCGAGAAGCCAAGGAATCGATACTAATTAAGCAGACCGAATATGGTCACTGAGGTTAATTGGAATAAAAATGTCAATAAAGGTCGGGATTCAGCTGATTCACGAATCACAGACAAGATAAATTAAAAGCTGTCCATTGCCAACGGATCAATCATTACCTGTTGCAACCTAGGTGGCAACTGTGCTGTCGTATGGTTGTAATAGATTAGACTAAAACCCGGATTGCAAGCGCACTGGGTTCATTGTTAGGCATATCAGATCGGGTGCCCATTTACGAAGAGTTTTGACCAACTGGTACGGATGACTACCGCATCGAAAACAGCAGTGCATTTATTCCAAATCTGTAAGACTGTACTCCGGCCTTCAGTCCTACGATCGTATTCATCCGTGCATAGCATCATCACAATGGAGGTCAACACACTGAGTGCACCCATTATTATACTGTCTAACACAAACAGTTGTCTGTTGGGAGTCAAAATACCCATACTCCCTTCGCATAGCTAATTGTTCAAACAATTAAATTGTAACCACATGCTCACGTTGACAGTAATCGAAGGTAAGCTGCGAGATGATTCCATGCGTTTCAACTGGACGTAGAGTACGACCTTTTGACATCTACTAATTCTCTCAGATCTCAGGAAAACCATACACAAACAATCTTCCGGTTGATGCCATTGTCAAACCAACATTCTATAGCTGGCGTTCTTCGGTGTCCAAAGAACGATTCAATTCAGCGAATGATACTTTACGGGACAGAACCCTAATCAAATTGTCACGAAGGTGTCGATTGGTTTGTCAATCCCAGTTACTAGGATAAATACAGTAGACTGACCAACATGAGTTGCGACCGCTGGAGCTGGAAAACGGAAGGATGGTTCTGACTGTTAATGTACATCAGTCAACACTATGATCGGGTGTGTCCACAGGTGGTGAGAAAAATCAGTAACAATCCCGAGTCGAGTCCGGGCCGGCATAAGCCACAATACCGCAGGTATTGATTGTCAACCCTAATTTATTAGAATGGGCATAGTCTAATACATCAATGACGGTTTCCACCAGAGCTGAAACTACCATCACTTATACAACCACATTCCACCGTGACCATGCGGACTCATCATGTAGGCAAAGTAGAAATCCGGGTCGATTCTGAGACATTCACGTTAAATATCGAGACCCTCATCCACCGACTCCATGAGCATAATCTGTTAGGGCCTGAGGTGGGTGAAATGTTAGTTGACCTGACAACCGTACAACTCCACTCAGTAGTGGTAAATACAATCCACCTTATGACTAATTCTCGTGAATAGCGGCAACATCCCGTGATGAACATATTGATCGACAGACGGAGACATGGTGGGGCACGGAGGTTTGAACTTATGCACTGTAACAGACTCATAGTTCACCATGTTTTAGATATCGCTTTCTCTTTCCCTATAAGACATGGTCAACGTGGATGAATCAGAAAAGGAAGAGCCATCTACGTAAAAGATCCCAAGTTTGTAAGACTATGCAGTAAAAGTGATATTTGAAGACGTTCGTCGAGGCAATTGCAGCATGACTGTCAAATAAAATCATCATAAGTGAAATAACTGGTCGCGGCTGTCCCATTCTCATAGATATTCTAATCAGTCCCTCTCGAAAAGAGCTAAATACACTGGAGGTTCGCTCTTGTTAGCGCTCGTCAGCGGTGTACATCCTTGTCACAGCAAAGACCAAAATCATTCTATCGGATGACTTTTATTTCGTAATGGGCGAGAGTATTTTGTTCGAGCCTCTGTTACATTTCAGTCACTCCGCAATCTCATGAAAGTGACGATCCCGCCAGGTCGGTTGCCATCAGTTTGAGTTGGTTTGGGGATACGTATATGATGGTTAGAAGATTCCGAAAAACTGGCTGAAACATATTGATGTAATTGAGCATGTCGTCACAACCTAGGAAACATACACGCCCACTTACAAAACAACCTCCACAAACATCTCCATTTGCAGTTAACAGTATCGGC